>CM055207.1:17952086-18002959 GCA_029224185.1 Karalla daura | reverse complement strand
CGTGGGTGCCACGAATCCGGGAGCAGGAGGCAATGAGCGTGTGAACGTGTGCCGTCTCCGCAGGTGAAGTCCTGGGACTTCTGGGCCCCAACGGGGCGGGGAAGAGCACGGTCATGCACATGCTGTCCGGAGACACGGACCCCACTGCAGGACAGGTACGGTGTCGCAAAACTCGTGGCGTAAAAGAGCGGAACGGTGCGGGCTCACACGCGGCCCCTCCTCCTCCTCCTCCTCCTCCTCCTCCTCCTCCTCCTCCTCCTCCTCCTCCTCCAGGTGCTGATGGGCGACTACGGCACGGAGTTCCGTCCGGCGGACCGCCCCCTGGAGCACGTGGGCTACTGTCCGCAGGTCAACCCCCTGTGGCCCCGCGTCACGCTGCAGGAGCACCTGGAGATCTACGCCGCCGTCAAGGGCCTGCGAGGCCAGGACGTCCCGGGCATCATCAGACGGTGAGTCTCTGCCCCCCGCCCCCCCCCCCCCCCCCCCCCCCCCCTACGCCCCTCCCCCCCCGTGGCCCATTCCTAACCTGGCTGTCTCTCCCTCTCTGCCCGGCCGTTGTCAGCGTGGTGAACGCCCTGGAGCTGAAGGAGCACTTGCACAAGCAGGCCAAGGTGCTGTCGGCGGGGCTAAAGAGGAAGGTGAGCACGCGGCCTGCTCCCCCCCCCCCCCCCCCCCCCCCCCCCCCCCGATTCGTCGGACTCTCGTTTTGAGCCTCTGTCTGTCCGCCCCGCAGCTGTGCTTTGCCCTGAGCATGCTGGGGAACCCGCAGATCGTGCTGCTGGACGAGCCGTCCTCGGGGATGGACCCCAAGTCCAAACAGCGCATGTGGTGAGCGCTCACCGTTGTCTTTCGGTTTCGATGATCTCCTCTCCGAGCGTCTCCAAGCGTCCCCTCTCCCCTCTCTCGCCTCTCTCCCCTCTCTCCCCTCTCTCCCCTCTCTCGCCGCGTAGGAGGGCCATCCGCGCCGCCTTCAAGAACCGCCAGCGCGGAGCCGTCCTCACCACCCACTACATGGAGGAGGCGGAGGCCGTGTGCGACCGCGTGGCCATCATGGTGGCCGGCCAGCTCAGGTGGGTCCCCCCCCCCCCACCCCGGCCGCTTCGCTCTCCCTCCCCACGGAGTCCATGGCCGCTCATTTCCTCGCACTCCCTCCCTGCCCCTCCTCCCCCCAGGTGCATCGGCTCCATCCAGCACCTGAAGGCCAAGTACGGCCGGGGCTACAGCCTGGAGGTGAAGCTCCGGGAGGAGCTGACGGGCCTCCAGCAGGCGGCGCTGTTGCACAGGGAGATCCTGCGGATCTTCCCGCACGCCGTCAGGCAGGAGAGGTGAGCCGGGAGCCTGAGGCCCGGAGGGGTTTGAGCGCTCTGCGCAAGAGCAAAGCAGAAAAACATTCGCTTTTTATCAGATGTTCGGGCCGTGATAACATACAGTTGCCCCCTGACCAGAAAGACCGTGGCCATGCAAAGCAGGACTCATTCTAACTCTCTCTCACACACACACACACACACACACACACACACACACACACACACACACACACACACACATTCTACTTAGACCCACACACATTCTACTTACACCCACACACAAATATATATCCACTCTTGCACACATATATTCCACACGCACACACACACACACATATATTTGAACTCCCATCCACACTTACGTATTCCGCTCACACGCGCATGTATTCTACTTGCACATATTATTCTTCACATACTTACACATATTACACTATTATTCATAGTATTCTACACACGCACACACATATTCACTCTTAAACATGCACATGTTCTACTCACACATGTACTCTGTTTACGCACATTATGGAGATACGTGTACATGCACATGCTTGCTTTCCATCAGAATTCGATTATCCTTTTTGGAAAAGTAGTCACCGCAGCTACAGCAGAGGCAGAAAGTATGCATGTGAGCAGAGGCCAGATGCCGAGTACGTTAGAGAGAGGCGGCGCCGAGCCCTCCCTCGTTCCCCCGGCCGCGCGCCGCAGCGTGCACGCGCCTGACTGTCGACTCGACGCCCTCTTCGCAGCTTCGCCACGCTGATGGTTTACAAGATCCCCATGGAGGACGTCAAGTCGCTGGCCAAGTGCTTCTCTCAGCTGGAGAGTGGTGAGTCACTGCCGATCTCACGCGCGCACACGCACATACACGCACACACACGCACACGCACGCACGTTCACACTGCAGCCATCTGGCGCACACCTGCTGACTCATCCAGCACAATTCATCCTCTCCGTCTCCGTTCGTCCCCAGCCAAGCAAGGCTTCAACTTCGAGGAGTACAACTTCTCCCAGGCGACGCTCGAGCAGGTCAGTGGTTTGCAAGCGCGCTTTGGGATATACCACGCGGTCAAAAGATTCGGGTGCGCTGCACCCTGCTGGAGGAGGGCCGCACGGCATGGCAAATGTATCGTCATTGCAATATCAACACGCACGTATCGCAAAAAGACCGTCCGAACCGGTGTTTTATATCATGCGCGATGCATGCATGCCCTGGATGTCTATTTATTTGGCCAGTCACATGCTATCTGTCTGTCTATCTGTCTGTCTGTCTGTGTATCTATCTATATCTATCTATCTAGCTATCTATCTATCTATCTATCTGTATCTTTCTGTTTATGTGTCTGTCTGTCTGTCTGTCTGTCTGTCTGTCTGTCTGTGTCTGTCTGTCTGTCTGTCTGTCTGTCTGTCTGCGTATCTATCTTTCTGTCTGTCTGTCTGTCTGTCTGTGTATCTATCTGTCTGTCTGTCTGTGTATCTATCTGTCTGTCTGTCTGTCTATCTATCTATCTATCTATCTATCTATCTATCTATCTATCTATCTATCTATCTATCTATCTATCTATCTATCTATCTATCTATCTATCTATCTATCTATCTATCTATCTATCTATCTATCTATCTATCTATCTATCTATCTATCTATCTATCTATCTATCTATCTATCTATCTATCTATCTATCTATCTATCTATCTATCTATCCATCCATCCATCCATCCATCCATCCATCCATCCATCTGTTACTATCTCTCTATATTATCTAGAATCGTGGTCAACCTTTTGCCAAAGGCACATCACTCTGGTCTTTAATTGCACAAGTTTTCCCCTTTACAACTCCTGTATGTTGTGTGCGTGGTCTCATTATGTGCTGTAGCTGGGTAACAACGGGCCCGAACTCTCCGCCCCCGCAGGTGTTCATGGAGTTTGCCAAGGAGCAGGAGAGCGAGGAGCTGGAGGTGGGCTCCCTCAGCACCACCTTCCAGTGGCAGCGCCTGCGGCAGGACGGCCCGGTGTCGGTCAACCACGCGGACAGCATCGTGCACCAGCTTTAGGCTCCAGCCGGGACGGAGCAGGCCGGGCCGGGCCGGGCCGGGCCTGGCCTGAGCTGGGATCCAGCCACCTGAGGGTTCACACCAGCACCGGGGCCCGCCGCTTTCCACGCGCCTCCGCGCCCGCCGCCCCGGCCCGTGGTGGACAGTCCTGGGCGGACGGCCGCCACACGCGCGCACCTGGACTGCCTGCACGTGTGCGCGTGTTCAGGCTCAGGGTCGCCACGGCCCTGTTCTCGGGGTCCGAGGCGTGCATGTGTTCAACCCTCGTCCACTGGTGCTCTTGTGTTTTTCTGAATCGCACTGACGGGATGGCCCCGTGTGGGGTCCTCGGCGCGCCGACGCGCCACTCACTCCTCTTTTCTGATGGTGTTTTTTTAATCGTGGGTCGAGAAAAAAAGAAGAAAACATACATATATATATATATACACACACACACACACACACACACATCTAAATGATATATGATATTTATGCTTTGTAATCCTCCCCGCGGCCACTCCTTTGAGGGCCGCACTGACGTGACTGTGTTTGCTCGTCTCTTTGCGTGTTCGTAATGAAAGACGTTTCGTTTCCTTTGGGTGGAATGACGTTTTTGTTCTTTTTTTTTTTTTTTTTTTAAAAGCACTACCGGAACTGAAATATCCATCCACAGACGAACCAAAGCAGCGCTCGCCCTGAACCACACGCCGCTCCCACCTCCTCGCGGAGCTCCCTCCGTCCGCTCCCTGTCGGTAGCATGAGCACAAAGAAGACGGTCTTTGTCTTCCCCTCCCCCCTCCCCTCCCCTCCCCCGCCCCCCGGGTTCTTAAACCTGTGAGGCTGATGATCTTACACCAGCATGCACGCGTCCGCATCGCCGCAACCCCACGTCCGTCCTCCACCCCCGAGCGACGCTACAAATATCCGATACTTTTTTCCGTTTTCGGTTTCGCGTCTGTGTTTTGTCCCGTGGCCTTCCTCCCTGTGGGTTTTTAGCTCTGAACCGGAGGCCCGCAGCTCGGGAATGTAGTGTAGAATATGCACACCAGTCCATGTAGCACCCCCCACATCCCCCCTCTCCCCCTCTCCCCCTCTTTGAGGCGGGAAAGCGCGAGGTTGTGCTCGGCTCCGGACGGGGCTCCCCGGACTCTGAATGTACGCTTGGCGTCCAGACTTTGGTGCACTCGGCTGTGTTTTATTGACTCTTATCTAAGCCTAAGTACTATGCGTGCGTGCGTGTGTGCGTGTGTTGTGCTGTATATAGCGTTTGTAGCGGCCGCGGTGTGCGCGTAACCTCGTGTTTGTACGAGCGGGTGCCATGTCCGGGCCGGCACCCGTCCGCAGATCGTTCAATTGTAACTTTTTTTGGTTTTCTCGGCGTCCGGGCGCGAGTGGGAGGCCTGCGTAGGTTAAGGGACTGTGGCCGGATGGAGAGGTCCGTCCTGTGTGGGGTGGAGTTCAGTGTCGCTGGGGATCAGGGCGGGACCAGGGAGGCTGATTTTTTTCTTTATCCCCCCACCCTGACGTGCTTGCATGAAACTTTGGGCTGAGGGGGAAGAGAGAAGGCAAGCACCCGAACTCTGGCCTCAAACCTTCATGCTCTAAGCCTCACGGCGGAGCGACTGCTGCGTTTGCTCTGCGCACCCCTGCAGACGGGGTATCGTCCCGCCGGGCTTCTTTTTGACATTCGGCCCGCCCGTCATCGATCTGCAGAGGGGCAGGAGATGTTTCCCTTTGACGGCTCGAGGTTTGTTTTTCTCGACATTACATGTAAATGAATCGATGTTCTGACGCGCTCTCGAAGCACATTTGCTTTGCGGCGGTGGGACGTTGCAGGTGAACACGTGTTTCTTCCTGCTCTCACCTGCTTATTCCACGGCTTCGGTTTTTTGTCTCTATTTCGTGCTTTTAAGCCGCGACTTTGTCATTTACTGGAGCTCGATTACTTCGTATCGGCGTGTTCTGGAATATCCCATCGTCGTAAAGTGGGATACGATGCAAACGTCCACTCCGCCGATGTATTAAAGAGTCAGACACACTGAAGATTGAGTGCAGGTGATGCCTTAGGCCCTGTCGATGCACAGTCCTTTTAAATGTGAAAACTCCATTTGAGCACTGTCAACAGATTTTGTTTTTGCACATGTAGCCTTGCTCCTTTCGAACGGGTGACGCAGAACTCTCTGGCTCTGCATCACTTCTCCAGGTTTTACGGTGTCATATATATATATATATAACGTATGATCTATGTTTTGTATTTGTTTTCCCAAGTGCAATGTAGGGTTCTTCTTCCCAGCAGCAACCTTCCTTGAACTCTAATCTCTTAACATGCACCCGTGCGGTGAACTGTCAGTTTCAGTGTCATTTAACCAACCAGAGAACATCCACTTTTTGTTTTTTGCACTTCCCTCACTCTGCTCACGGAGCTACAAGCGTTGCATCCCGTTTGCCACACAGACAGAGAACCAAGCTTTTCCTCAGCCTGGCGGACAACGGAGCATCTGAGCATTAAAACTGGAGCAGGTTTCATTTTACTTTCCTGGTGGTGGTAAAATTGCACTATTTCTGGGACATTTTATAACCTTCCTTTATATTATGCAATCTTTGTAAGATTATCCGTGCACTGATCTTTATTTTATCTTTTTTTTTTTCTTTTTTGAAGACTGTGATTTAGCCCTGTGCCGTGTTCTCCCCCTGTATTGCCCGCATGTCTGAATGGACACTTGCCATTAATAAACTCTGTGGTCTTTACTCGACCCTTTTCATGAATAAACGTCAACCCAAATGATTCGTTCTGTGACCTCTTGTTAACGGAAAAAATGATTCCCTCAGGTGAAATCATTGAGTTGCAGATGGAGGAACCTAACCTTATAGTGGCTCCGGAGCGCGGATGGGTTGGGAAAAGGTGAGCATTCAGCCACTTGTGTGTGGGGACAAAGGTTTCAACCAATGATATACACAGAGAGGTTATGACTGCTCTGTTATTGGATCTTTAGCTCAACCTTGTGAGGGACATAGGAGAGAAATAAAGAGGCTCTGCTTTACCATGTCGCAAAATGATGAACAGATTATTCAAAACAGCACTGAGGTGTGGACCAGTCTTACATATATTTTGCAGTTAATACCTCATGGAACGGTGATTAAGACGTTAAAAGGGCGGCATTTTTTAATAATATTTTTTCATATACCTTGCTCACGTAATTGGTAAGAAAAATAGTTCTCGTCAGAGAAATGAGTCTGTTAACACAACCCCAATAACATGACTGGTAGGCTGCGGACAATCCGTTTAAACTCAAACATTTCGCGCTTGTTTTCTCCCGCAGTCCTTCTCCCCGACACGGAGCAGAATCTCTCGACTCTACGTGGACCTGCCGAGGCTGGTAGGCAGCGTAATAACTTGATAAATCCCCGATAGCAGCCTGCTTTAGGTCCGGGAACGGGCCGTTCGCTCGCAAACGCGTCCCACCTAGTTTTGACCCCGGCCGCTCTCCGTCCTTCCTGGTGTGGGTGTGGTCACGGCCCCCCACACACACACAGATGACTACACAAATAATGGAGGGGCTGCTACGTTAGATCTCCAGCCGCTTCCACAAGTTCGGGAGGCGAAGTTTCACTTGTTTTTTTTTCGCCCCACCACCCCCACCCCCCTCCACGCTCGCACCGCGTCAGCTGGGATGCTGTGTCAGGATGGGGAATCTGTTCGGGAAAAAGAAACAGAGCCGAGTGACGGAACAAGACAAGGCGGTGCTGGTGAGTGAGCTAGCGGCGGCTAACCGCAGCGGACCTGTGACAGACGGAAAAACAAACAGCATAACTCTGAGTGCCCCCCCCCCCCTCTCTCCTAACGCGAACTCGCTGGAGCCTTAACGGCCTCGTCCTGTCCTCTCTCGGCAGCAACTGAAGCAGCAGCGAGATAAGCTGAGGCAGTACCAGAAGAAGATCAACGTGCAGCTGGAGAGGGAGAGGCTCCTGGCCAAGCAGCTGCTCAGAGATGGCAAGAAAGAGTGAGTCCAGGGCCGCGGCGCCGCCGACCCGATCGCCGTCACGCTCGTCTGCTCGATCTGCCCGGTCTCTGAGCTTCAGAGAACGGCTTTCATGTCTCTATGACCGTGGCAGCAAAGACATGCTCATCCTTTATTAGAAATGTCTTCAGATATTCGCTGACTAGTGGGCATAGAAGTGTATGGATTCGTACTGGGGTAAATGGGTTAGAGTTTCATGTATTTTTGACTCATTCTTTGGTCATTTGTACTGTATTATGTCCAATGTCGGATCAGGCCGTTGTTGTGAGAGACCTTCACCATGTCGTCTCTGGACTGAACAGAAAGTAGCCTGTCAGAAGAAACAGACACACTCTCTCTCTCTCTCTCTCCCTGTCTCTCTCTCTCCTTCTCTTTCTGTTTCGATCCCTGGCATTGTCAAACAGCAAAGCGCTCCTCATGCTGAAAAAGAAGCGGTACCAGGAGCAGCTTCTGGAAAAGACGGAAAACCAGATCGGGAACCTGGAGCAGATGGTAAGAGACGCACGCCCAGGTCTCTGTCCGACCGACTGGCAGCGCAGGCTGCAGAGCTGAGGCGACACTCTTTCTTTATCTCTCTCTCTCTCTCTCTCTCTCTCTCACTCTCCCTCTTTCTGTCGGCCTCATTCTAGGTTCAAGACCTGGAATTTGCCCAGATCGAGAGGAAAGTCATCGAGGGCCTGAAAGTCGGAAACGAGTGCTTGAAGAAAATGCACGAGGTAGGCGGCGCAAATGCGGCGTCTGGGGACACTGGGGTCTGTTGGGTGAGCGGTTGATGACGAGTCGTGTCCCCCCCCCCCTGTCAGGCCATGTCCATCGAAGAGGTGGAGCGGATCATGGATGAAACCCAAGACGGCATCGAGTACCAGAGGGTCAGTCTCCACCCAGATAGGTTTGAAGGAGAGGTGGAACCGGTGGCCGACCAGCCCGTGTTGACGCTGTTTGTGCTACTGTCTCCGTGCAGCAAATAGACGAGATGCTGGCCGGGTCTCTGTCTCAAGAAGATGAAGACGCCGTCCTGGCCGAACTGGAGGCCATCACAGAGGTGGGTGGGTCGGGGGGTGTCGTCCTCTCCTCTCCTCTCCTCTCCTCTCCTCTCAACCGAAGCCTGACCCCCTGAACTCTCTTCCAGGGAGACGTCGAGCTTCCGGAGGTGCCCACAGACGAGCTGCCAGAGGCCGCAGAGGAGAAACCTGGTCCGTTCCCCTCCTTTTCCTCCGAGATCTTCGCTCTTGATAAGATGCCGTGCCTCGTTTTTGCGTCGTCCCGATCTCACCTCGGTTCCGCACTGTGTGACAAAGCTGTCCAACTGCCTGCCCATCCGCCTTGTTTTAGTTATTGATCCTGGGTTTCATAGGAAAGTTTATTGAAGAAAATGTGACTTTTTACTCAAATTGTATGGTGGAGCATTTGTTTTTGTTTATACCATCGAAGACCTCATTGTCAGAGATGAAAGTATTGTTTTGTGTTCATTAACTTGTGTCCTGAGCTCCATCCTGAAGCCATTCCACTCTGGTTGTTCTCAGTGTGTGACTCTCTGTTTCTTTCCAGAGAGGGATCGTCCCAGGAAGAAGCAGGAGCGAGAGATGCTCGCTGCATAAGAAGGCCACTCCACCACTACACTCCTGCGTCAACCAACAGCCTCGCTCTCTCTCTCTCTCATATACACACACATACACACACACACGCACACACACCAGCTGTAGAAACCTCTCTGGCCTGGGGGACTGCAGTCCGGTGACAGCTCAGATCCTGGACTTCCTCCTTCCTCAAATCCACGGGAACCCGAGGACCCGCGAGATCAGATTATTGTGCCTAACTCTCTTAACTCTGCCTTTGCCTGAAATCATTTTGCTTTCACTGATTTATCAGCGTTATTTTTTTAACCCGCGGCCTCTGGATTTGAACATATCCGTATAGAAACTTGACGGCGGCGGTCTTGGACTCCATGTGCAAATGTACAAGCGCTCCATTTTGTCGTGTTCTCGCTTCATTTGTCCCAGGTCTGTCAAACTGACACCAGCGGAGTTTCATTTGCAAAGCTTAACAGGGCTGAAGACCGACTGAAGAAGAAGAAGCAGCAGCAGGGGTCTCTATACACCGACTGATGTCAACTAGCTCCATCATGCTGTAGGCAGCAATCACTTAGGGAGCTGCACGCTCCTCATACCGTACACAGGGATGGCGAATTCTTTACGCAATGCTTCGCGTTTGGTATGGGGGTGGGGGGGCATCTGTCGATGAGCGGAGTCTTGATGTTTGATGTTCGCGTCGAACGAATGGACGGGTCGAGCGCCTTAAACTGCCGGACGGAGAGACACCCCAGTCTGCCCCGAGCCGCTCCAGCCTCCACTTCCTCCTTTCTTTCTTTTTTTTTGGGGGGGGGGGGGTTTGGGAACTTCCGTGCAGTCCCCGAGCAAATTGCGGAATATCGCCCGGCTCCGACCCCTGTTTTTCAAGCGGCTTACCTGGTCTAATTCTCTGCTCCCCCCAAAAAAACCCTCGCGGATTAGCGCGTGGTCCTGGGAGAAAGGGCTAATCGCGTCGTCTATACACTCCCCGGCCCGCAGCTGCTAATCTGCGCGTCGTCCGAAACTGACAGCGCCCGGGTACCCGCCCGCCCTGCGTCTTCGGGCCTGTAACGGCCTCTCTAGCTCTCGCTCTCGCTCTCTCTCGCTCGCTCGCTCGCTCGCTCGCTCGCTCTCTCTCTCTCTCGCTCGCTCTCTCTCTCTCTGCCCGTCGTATTGCCGACGTTTACCTTCGCGGGCCGACCCGGGACGGGTGACCTACTTTCACCGGGCTTTGAGCCGGCGCATCTTTGAAGGCCTTTCAAACTAATCTGCAAATCGGTTAATCTCGCGGGCGGAAAAACACCGACGACTAATTATATCGGACTGCATGCGTCACGTCGCCTTTTCGTCCTCTCCTCTGTACGATCTTTTTACAGTCTAAGAGTAAAAGAAAAAAGAAAATAAAGTTGTTTTTTTTAATTGCCCCTCGATGCTTGAAGTTGCACCCAGAGAGTTCGCGAGTGGCCACAAGATGGCGACGTGGCTCTGAGCTGGTGTTGTGTGATGCCACTGACGAGGCTGACCTGGACCTGCGACTGGAACTGGACTGGACCCAACCTGCTCACGGACACACCAGTAGTGTGGAACCAGAATCAGATCAAAACAGAATCAGATCTAATCCAATTATGTCATTCCTTCAAAATTCTAATAAGGATTTTAGACCATGGAGGGTGGATTACATCTCTGATTAGCTGTGAGATGAAAACTACACCTACCTGTGTTTTTCTCCCTCGCTCTCGACCTTGATGTACGTTTGTGGACTGTGGGATCTAAGAATCAGTTCCCGACAAGCCAGTTCTCTCACCTGGGCGTTTGTCAGGGACCCGTTGAATGTTCCTGTCCGCGGCCGGCGCGGTTACGTCCCGCCGCTCAGGCCTTCGGCCTCGCCTGAAATAGCCCCGAGCCTGCGCCTTTTGTGGAGCGGGCCCGGGTCCACTTCTCAGCGCTGTTCTCTTGCTGAATGGAGGCCGAGCGGCTGTGTGGGAGTGGGCGACGACGCAGACGAGAAGCCGATGAATCACAGCGGAGAGGCTGAAAGGACGAGGACGAGTGGGCAGAGCATCAAAACGCTCCTGAATGGATGCTTTAGGCGTGTGGGTGTGTGTATGTGTGTGTGTGTGACCTGCCCACCCAGTTCCTTGCCTACCCGACTACACCTCCACTGTGCACTGACTCTCCGCAAAGGTCATGGTCAAATCACAGAGAACCGACCAGAGTAAGACTCGGACCCGTCTGATAGAAGTTTGCACAAAGCATTATTCGTTTTGTTGACGAATCATCTATTAGTTGTGTGTTCTACTGTATAAAATGGAAGAAAACTTGCTGAGATGAAGTTCTCAAAACCTCATTGTTTAGTCCACACATCAAAGATAGTCTTTCGATATTGTTCAGAATTAGAGAAGCGATAAAATGTACAAATTTAAGAAGCTGATATCAGAGGTGTTTGAGTGTAATTTATGAACAAATAAACAAGCTATCCATTTGTAAAATAGCAGGGACTATCTTAGGTTCAATCTCATGAGAGCAGGGCTCTGGCTCTGACTGATTTCTGGTCAATGCTTAACTTCCTGTGACAGTGATCGACGGCCATCATCTCACTCGGCCGGCGTGTGATCACAGCTGAAGTCACACTGGGCGGAAGCCTGCACACACCACTATGGGAGCTAATTGAACACTCGCAGCGGAGCGGGTCAATATCTTTGCTGACTGTGAGGATGTTGACGTTTCCTCCCCTAGTGACCAAACGCCTGATCGATTCTTGCTCACCACACTGACCGGGCTCCGCTCGCCTCAGCTTTAATCCAATGTGACCGTCACAGCTGCTGCTGTGACGCTGACCCGAGCTCCCGTCCTTTGTCTCACCTCGCTGAAGAAGAAAAGGCCCGGTGGTCCAGGTCATCTCCATCACTTCTTGTCTAACCGTCCTTCACTAGCCTCACATCGTGACGTGTTCATGTGTGTGGGATTCTCCAGCCTCCATACAAGGCTTTGCTGCTCCATCCCCCTCAGACCAAGCGCAGCCCACTCAGCCAGAAGTAGAATATGTAGAACGAGCTAAAAATTCACAACCTGTGGTCATCTCCTTAATACCAACCAGGACAAGGATTCATGCTAACAGTCAGCCTACAGCCACTACGACTGGAGAGAAATTGACTGTTTCAAAGATGGTAGCAGAAGTGTTGGGCTGCCTATGTCACACAGATGTATTCTGTCAACACTGGGTTGTGTTTACTAACTACCCAGGAGCATCACCGCTCTCTTGAGAGGCAGACTGAAAATAGTGACTTCAATTATGAAGACAAAAGGTGATAAATGAAGCTGATTGCATCTTCAGGGGAAGGTTCAGTAGTACAGCTTCAGTGAAAAATCTCTTGCCCTGCACATAATGGGAAGATTTCAGGTGGTGAGAATCTGTCTGCACACCTGAAACTAAGACAGGCACACCAGAGAGCTAAACAATGGAAAAACAGCCTCTGGGTGCTGGATGTTACTGGTGTTGCTGTTGACAAAGTGTCTAGGTACATTTTCTCATCTAGTCCATCCCTTCACCCGTGCTGGCAATACAACCTGGACAGGTCTCCAGTCCTTCACAGGGCTCTTGTCCAACCATGTGCCACAAACGCTGCAATTTTGTTGGCACTTTGTAAACAAGGTTAATAAACAGGTAAGCATGCATGCGTCACGTCGCCTTTTCGTCCTCTCCTCTGTACGATCTTTTTACAGTCTAAGAGTAAAAGAAAAAAGAAAATAAAGTTGTTTTTTTTAATTGCCCCTCGATGCTTGAAGTTGCACCCAGAGAGTTCGCGAGTGGCCACAAGATGGCGACGTGGCTCTGAGCTGGTGTTGTGTGATGCCACTGACGAGGCTGAAAGTGTCTAGGTACATTTTCTCATCTAGTCCATCCCTTCACCCGTGCTGGCAATACAACCTGGACAGGTCTCCAGTCCTTCACAGGGCTCTTGTCCAACCATGTGCCACAAACGCTGCAATTTTGTTGGCACTTTGTAAACAAGGTTAATAAACAGGTAAGCATGCATGCGTCACGTCGCCTTTTCGTCCTCTCCTCTGTACGATCTTTTTACAGTCTAAGAGTAAGCCCGACTCGCAGATTACATATCTAACAGAGGATCGATCTGTATGGCCCCAAACGCACAGCAGAAAAAACACTACATAGTAGTGCTCCCCCCCATACTCGAGGTGTGTAGAACACAGAAATGTTAGCCAATTTCCACTTTCCCTGCAACGAAACTGAATCCCCCTTATGAGAAATGGAGAGCAAAAAAGAGGCTGGAATGTCCATGCTCACACGAACAAGTGTGTGCTATTACATGTTCTAAATGTGCGCATCCACTCTCTTTTTAACACAGTTGTGTGTAGCGTGGTGTCTCGGTTTCCCAGCGGCCCTGAAGGCAGCATCGCCCCTGCTCCCTCCAGGAGGCAGCGCGAGGACGGCGGAGCTGCGTGGGAGCCGGTGGGCGCGCGGAGGAGCTCCCTATAAAAGGCGGGATCCCTCTGCCAGAGAGCTCACTCGCCGCAGAGCCAGAGCCGAGCAGAGCCTGCAATCCCCGCCTCAGCCGCAGCTACAGCTCCGCTCCGTCTATGGTTGTGACTGACGTACCCACCAGGATGTCCCGGACCGACGAGGTGCACCGTATAACGGAGAATGTCTACAAGGTAAGTGGCAGCGGTGCCTGCGGTGGACACCTGCTGCTGCTCCGGCCGGGGGCACAGCGCAGGGAGAGAGAGGCCGCGGAGGGAGCGCGGACAGCGGGGAACTTTATAGCCGGGGCGCCGGGGCTTTAGAGACACACCTGCTGTCTGGTAGTCGGCGTCGACCGGGAGAAGTTTGAGCAGGAGGTCGGTGAATCACCTAGTCAGCGGGACCTGTTGAAGTTCTTTACAGTCTGTAAATGACTTTGGTCGGTTTGATCTGATCAGAGCTAGGGACCGAGCAGTGGATGACTGGAGATGGAGATGTCTAGGCTCCAGCTGCTCCACTGCTCCATCGGGGGAAAGTCCCACCGAGGTGTGAAGCATGCACCAACCAGCCGGCTTCGTCCCTGCCGGATGATGATGATGGTGATGATGATGATGATGATGATGATGCTGATGATGATGATGATGATGATGATGATGGTGGTGGTGAAGTTCTGTAGCTCAGTCCACACCTCGAGCAAATGAGAACTCCCTCCACCTTCAGAGCTCAGGAGACAAGTTCTGAGCAGGTGGTGGGAGCATGGTAGACCAGGGTGTGTCACGTGAACGTGAGGAAGTCAGGAATCATTGCTCTCTCTTCCTCTCCCACACGCATGGACGGGCCAGGGCGATCAGCTGATGATAAGTGGTGATAATTGTGGACGCCTGACCTTGGGACTCGGGAGGTTGTGATGGAGCCGGCAAGGCCGAGTGATCGATAAAACACCAGTGAGAGAGACTGACACAGAGTGAGAGAGAGAGAGATGCCAACGAACAGAGGCACAGCAGTGGGGTGCCGACCTATCAGCGGTGGGCTCCATCATTAAGGAATCAGCAGGGGCGAGGAGGAAGAGGAGCGAGGAGGAGGAGGAGCGCTGCCTCCACTGTGGGCTGATTGTGGTGGTGCTCTGGTGTTGTGTGTGTGTGTGTGTGTGTGCTGTTGTGGCGGCTGGTTTCCCGGGGCTCTCCGAGTGAAATCGGGCACCCCAGCTGTGTGAGGAGCGGAGGCCGACCCGCACGCCCTGATTACTGAATCCAGGAGGATGGAGAGGCCCGGAGGTGTCGGCACCCAGGAGCCGGCCCTAGGCTCTGCGTGGACACGGCCTGGGAAGGGATTCAGTTGCGTGATAAGTTAAGGGTTTCTGCCACTTTCGCTGAAATATTTATGGGTTCTACCACCTTACACTGTGGTGGGACATTAGAATCCACGACTCGCATGTGTTTTTGGCACTGTGGTAGGAAACCGGAGGGCCTGGGGGGGGAAACCCCACCAACAAACAGGGCTGCGCACAGGGATCCCATCCCGGAGAGACACACGGTTCCTCCCAGTCTTTTCCCAGGTTAAACGAAGGTTAAACGAAGGTTAAACGAAGGTTAAACGGGTTAAACGAGCGGCAGGCCAGCTCGCTCCGAAGGGTGCCCGCTGATTGTGACCCTGAGCTGAGCGGCGGTTCTGTTCAGTTGCAGTCAGCCCCTCCGCTGCGTTCCGCTCCTCTGCTGCCGGAGATGCTGATTATTATGTTCGGATGACTCATGCTGGCGAGTTTGTGTGTGTGTGTGCGTGCGTGCGTGCGTGTGTGTGGGCAGTGTCTCACGACTGCGCTCGCATGTGTGTGTGTGTGTGTGTGTGTTTGTATTGCGCTCCGTGTTGACTGCTGCTGGCCAGGTAAAGGCTCCCCAGGGGGAATCTTCCATGGCGGAGGCTGGTTCGCTGCCTGCTGATGGCGTGGGTAAACAGGCGTCTGCGGTGGTCGTGGCTGTTGAACAAGCAGGGCGTGTTGTGGAGCGCCGCCCTCCAGGATCCAAGCCTTCTCCGACTCCCACTGCCGAGAAGCGATGAGCGAAAGGAGAAGTTTGAAGACACGCCCGGAGCTGGTTCCGCTTCAGGACCCTCGGAATCTTGGATCGGTTTGGACGGGGTTGGGCCGGCCAGGTTCAAATTTGGGGGTGTTGGGGGTTAATTCGCTGCTTGGATCGCAGGTGTTGGTTCCGTGTTTGACGTTGGATTCACGTTATTCAGCCTCCGTCTCACCAGGGAACGTCCTCGAGAGATCCGAGCCATAAATCCCTGTGTAAATATTGTCATGTTTTCACGTCCAAACCTTCGGCAGACAAAGCTGAGCTCATTTGCTGTCCTGAGGGGGGGGATCGTTGCCCAGTCTCCGTGTGTGTGTGTGTGTGTGTGTGGTGGGGGGGGGGGCTGTGAGTAACGCCGGCGAACACTTCATCCCCACAGTCACACGAGCGCAATCTGTTCGGGACTGCAGCCTTTTCCGTTCCGAGCCTGGGGGAGGACAAAAAATGTGATTTTTCCAGCTGCTTTTTCTCTTAACACGCCGCGGCAGAGCTTCTAGGCAACCACAACAGCCAACCACTTCGTTCTTTTGTTGGGGTGGGGGTGGGGGGGGTTCTGGTAGTTTTCTGAGCCAGTAGACTGGTTTCCCATTCGATTGGCAGAGGCAGCTCTGTTAAGTCCACCTGCTCATCCAAGAGCTTCACAGCATTAACAAACACAGTCAGGTAGGCGCCAGGAGCGGAGGAGTAGAACCCCAACCAAACAATTTGGCCGGCCAGGACAATGATAATAGTGATAAGGACACTTGGTGGACAGTTGAGGGACAGCCAATCAGGGTAAAGCCCCTGTGTGGTCTCCACATAAGCGTGAAAGCACGCCAAATCTGGGCTTGTAAATTAGCCATAGGTGATGAAACCAGGTTTCCATAGCATCTGTGTTAGCGCCAGAGAATAGGGATAAATCCATCAACCATTCTGGGTCCCTTTAAGGCTCGAGAATAAGCTTGTGAGTGGAGAGTAGGGTTAGGGTTAGAATAGAGTAGATCCCTGTTTGTTAAAACTCTCCTCTGGGGCGGAGGAGTCTGTTAGGTTTAGGGTTGGGGTGAGGGTTAGGCTTGTCCCTTTGCCCCTCTGAGAGGATGTGATGTCTGAGGTCGTCCGAGGTGAGGGCGACCCTGTGGCTCCACCAGCCTCAGCCTCAGCCTCAGCCTCAGCCTCAGCCTCGCCCCCCCCCCCCCCCACCCACCACCACCCCCACCCATCTGTGTCTGACGCGAGCGCTCTGCTCGGGCAGGATTTCCTCGGCGCGACGGGCTCAGAGCCTTTCCGTTCGGACACGCTGCCTCCGCCGCCTTTGTCTCCGTCGGGAGCGTCGTCCTCGGGCTTTGTTGCCTCCGCTCGGCCTCCAGCGGCTCGGGGCTTTGTTCCCGCTTCCTGACATCAGCAGATGCGGCGGTGGCGTGCGCGAGTGACGTCGGCCCGATGGTGCGGGGCGTGATTGGGTTATGTAACGCGTAGCGGAGCGCAAAAACAGAAGGGGAGGCAGAGCACTCAGTGTCAACGTCGATCGCCTCCGACCACGAGCTTTCTTCTGGTCCGTCTCCCTTGCACTCTGTGGTCGAGCCTCCGTCTGCAGCCTGTACCATAACTGAGCTTTTGCGTGCAGTGGTCGCTGAACATATAACTAAAGGACGCTGGATTACAGTCGAAAAGAAATGGTACAACCAAACAAGGATTGATTAAAAGTAGAGCTACAACAATTAACCGATTGGTCAACTCGCCACCTAACTGACACCTAATAAAATAATCAACTGTTACGCCAATTGATTGGTCGATTTAAGCATTTTGAAACATGTTTTCTGGATGATCTCAAGAAATGCTGTCAAATTTTTCTCATATTTTCAAATATTTTTTACGCTGTCTTTCATCTCTGTGACGGAAGGATTTGTAAAATGTGAGTATTAAAAGTGATTAAGAATTGAGTACAGCCGTGAAACCTGTGAAAACCACAGGTGTCCCTACCACCGCTAGTACCGCTACCACCGCAACTCCTTATTACCAAGTTCTTAATAACTTTCAGCCCCCTCAGAACATCTTCGCACACACATGCACCGCCTCTGGAGTCGGCTGTGGCAGTGGATGAACGTAAGCCGAGAGGACGCTAATGTAGCCATTCTGACAGATTAGACTCAAACGAAAGGGGTGTGTGTGCGTGTGTGTGTGTGTGAGTGTGTTTTAAGTCACCACCTCCCTCCTTGCTTATATCACAGCAGTGCATGGCTGCACGGTTGTATGCTTCACGTGCGTTCCTCCGGAGTCGTCCTGGAACCGACACCCGAGCATATGCGTCCCCTCGGCATATGCCCCTTCACGTGCTTGCGTGGATGGCGTTCGGCTGCGTCACTCCCGGAGGCGCGACGATGACGCCGGTGATCGCCTTCATTCCAGAGACCCCCCCGCCCACCGTTAGTGTCGCTTCGCCCACCAGCCCCTCAGCTCTCCTGTGCTTACGCGCCCAACGTGAGGTGAATAGAAATGGGTCGCCCCCCTCGTAAGGACAGGAGGGAGGGGTGTGGGGAGGGGAGGGAGGGAGGGAGGGAGGGAGGGGGGGGATTCCAGCACATCCATATATGGAGGCGGAAGTGCCCCCCCCCGACCCCCCCTCCCTCCTCCTGCCACTCCACCACCCCCGCCGTCCAACCCCTCCCGTCTCCCTCTCAAGAAACTGCATCTGTGGAATAGGGGGCGCTGACTCTGCCTCTGTTCAAAGATAAGAGCTCATCTGAAAGGGAAATTGGGTTCTCACACACACACACACACACACACACACACACACACACACACACACACACACACACACACACACACACACACACACACACACACACACACACGCACGCACACACGCACGTACCCACACACAGAGCAGATAGGCGCTGCATTTCCATCTCCGGAGGGTGTTGAAGCAGAGCAGCTTTACCCCGGTGATTGTTACAGTGACTGGGCAGAAGCAAATAATGTCCATTGCCTGTGCAGCAGAATAATGAGGGACAGCGGCGGAGCACTAATGGAGACAATGTGTATATACATCAGCTTAGCGCCCCTACGCACACACACACACACACACACACACAGAGTGGGGGTGTGATGCGGTGGAGATCCCTAATGGCTCTTTCTTTCCCACATAAGTGATAACGCTCGGTACCGCGGCTTGTCTTGAGGCTCGGCGAGGTCCGAGGAGGAGCCGGAGCACACGTGTGTGTGGGGTGTGTGTGTGTGTGTGTGCGCACTCAAGTTCATTTCATCCCTAAGTCTCGATCTACGCGGCGCCATTGTGACGCGGCCCCGCCGATAAGCCGTATTGTGGCGCAATCGGGCCGGGCTGCAGGTGAAACCCGGGCGCGGTGAAACTCCCACAGCGTGCGTGCGTTTTCTTCTCCCCCTGTCTGGTCCCATCCGTCGCTGCGGAGGCGCAGAGCCGCGAGCCCGGGCTCTCGGTTACGTAACGCGTTCATGAATCCGCAAAGTCGAGGTGACGGCCCAGGTGAGGCCGGCGGGCCGCATTCCCCTTCCGAGCGGTTTCTGTCAGGGTTTCTGAGAGAGAGCGGAGGGTGGACGTGTGTGTGTGTGTATGTGCGCGTGTGTGGTGGAATGCGGCCTTGTTGACCTGCCATCGAGCCGGATAACGGAGCGCGCCCTGTAAACGCCGATGGATCCAATCTGCCGATGGTGACGGTGAGTTGGAGCTTTTCGCACGCGGGCGTTAATGAACGTCCGGCCCGCCGGAGTGGACGCGGCTCGGGACGTGGCCTGTGTGTGTGTGTGCGTGCGTGTGCGTGTGTGTGTTTGTGTCCGCCGGGCTCCCGAGCTGTCCTGCCGGGCTGGGAAATTGCCTGCGCGCCGAGTGTAAGCGTGTGAGTGATGAGTGTTTACACAGCAGCTGACGCTCGCTGAGAAATGAGAGCGAGGTGGCAGGTTATGGAGAGGAGCTGTCATGCACACACGCACGCGCGCGCGCGCACACACACACACACACACGCACGCACAGGGTGTATAACACGACTGTGAGGGGTCACCTTGACTTGTGAGTGGTAGCCAAACACACCTCAGCGCCACACATGCCCTGCCTGTTTCCAAGGAGACCACCTAGACCAAATGACCTTTTTGTGTGTGTGTGTGTGTGTGTGTGTGTGTGTGTGTGTGTGTGTGTGCTCAGGTAATCTGGCTAACCTTCATGTCCTGACCAGTTCCCACAGGTTTAAACACAGGAGGTGTTTACTTTGTGGTGATTACAGGGTTGTGTTTGGGCTAGGTGGAGGATGTGTGGGTATGGATGCGATACTGGGAGGATGCTGGAGGGAGGCAGTGCAGAGGCTGGATGGAGGCTAGATGGGGGCAGCGTGGAGGCTAGGAGGAGGCAGGATGGAGGCTGAGTGGAGGCAGGTTGGGGGCTAGGAGGAGGCTGGATGGAGGCTGGGAGGAGGTAGAGCAGAGGCGAGGAGGAAGCAGGGTAGAGGTTGGTTGGAGGCAGGGTGGAGGCTGGAGGCTGGGAGGACGATGGTTGGAGGCAAGGATTAGGCTGGATGGAGACAGGGTGGAGGCAGAACGGAGGCAGGATTCTAGGAGCTGGTCCATGAGCAGCCTCCTCTCTGTGGCATTGGTAGAGTGTTAATGTGAGCGATTGAACCTGGCATCCTCTGTGTTTCGAGGACTCGGCCTCAGCTCTGCTCTGGTGATGGAGGAGTGATGGGAGGGACACCATGTACTCATCCAGTCCCAGGAGAAACCTCAGTGTGATGCCCTGCATGACCTCACTAGGCTGCTTGGGTTCTGGATCCTGGGAGGGTCAGCACCTGGAACATGTTTTGGTTCCATCTCCATATAGGGCTGCGCCAACGAATCAATACAATCACTTATAATCAATTTATTAACAGTGTTGGCAGCAAAGTTCATTATTGATTTGTCACACAATTAATGCACTCCACACTTTTCCTAACAGCTGAGTAACGACAATGTAGCTCTTTTGTGCACTTTATTAAAAAAGTAAGTAAAGTAATGTATTTTGCAGATGTAAAGCATGTGTTTTTATATATATCTTTCTGCTGCTACTACTACATACTTACCAGAAAATGCACTGTACTGTACTGTTCTGTTTTCAAATAAAGGGGTGGAAAATCTAAACATCTTTAGAGTAACCCAACAGAACAAAACAACAAATTGATGATCGATGATGGGTATGAAATTTGTAGTTTGTTGTTAAGGTAGTACTTGGTTGGCCCAGCTCTGCTGTAACTGACATGATACAAATATGCTGATGTTTGTGTGGGCTTTGACTCAGCCACTCAACCACACACACACACACACACACACACACACACACACACAGACTGCCTTCTTTTCATCAGTGTTGTGATGAAAAGCGGCTCTTCTGGCCCTGCTTTCCTACCTTTGCTCTGGAGGGGTTAGACCGCCGGTTTATGCCTCGCTGTAACTGTAGCTCTCGAGGCGTCCTATTCCAAGACTTCAAAGTTGCGTGCCTTTTATTTTTTCGAAGCCCTTTACTTTGTGATTTTTGCCTCGTCAGCTCCCGGAGCCGACGGTTAGGCTCGGGCTCAGGGCAAATCGGGTCTGAGGTGCCTCTCTGAAGGCCGGTCGGCCTCCTGCGTGATGGCGCCCTGTCTGCGTTTGTGTTTGTGCGTCGCTCTCAAGTTGCTAAAGCAGGATTTCTAACGGGCTCGAGTCTCCATCATCGTCCTTGGAACTGACGTTACATGGCAGCCAGACCTGCCTGCCAGCACACACACACACACAGGCAAACACATGCTTGTCGCACTCAAACGCTTCCAGCATGAACATCTGCCTCTCCGCCCGGCAGGACGGCCCCTGTTTGCTTTTCCTCGTGAGGATAAATATTTCAGGTGTCGGCTGAAGACGTGGCTCCTGCTCTCGTGAAGTGTGTGTGTGCGTGCGTGCGTGTGTGTGAACCTTCCTTAGCTTCCTGGCTGCGGCATCGCCGAGCCGCGTTGCCGTTTCCCTCCATTTCGAGCCCCGAACCTGAAATGTGCGATTCTGCTGATCAATCTCTCGGGAATTCAGTTTGGCAAAATTCCATTATCTGTGCCTCCTTTCTCTTGCCTCGTGGTCACCAAGACCAGGAGATTCACCATCATCGCCACCAGGATTCTCCATCACCACCACCACCATCACCACCACCACCACCACCACCACCACCACCACCACCACCATCATCATCATCATCATCGTCATCGGCGTGAAGATGGTGGAGTCTCGGTAGCAGATGCAGCCAAGGGGAAGATCACAGCGCTGAGCTGCGCATCGCAGATGGAGCCCGCCGTGAAAATGAAAACAACAACAACAACAACAACATGGACCACAATCCGGGCATTGTTGCCCGGCCCCGGACACGGATTCATTTTTGAGGCGATCAACGCGTTCTGCAGAGGCTCTCGCTCTAATCCGATCCCTCTCGGTGCCCGGCCGCGGGTGCCGACGGAGCGTCGATTAAGCCCGGGCCACCAGCACCCCCCCCCTCCTCCTCCTCCTCCTCCTCCTCCTCCTCCTCCTCCTCCTCCTCCTCCACAGGCTCACCGTAATGAGAGAGAAAACCTGTCGGCGGGCCCTCACCGTTGGTCCGCGCGAGTCGCAGCCGCAGCCGCAGCGAGAGCTTTTCCCCCCGGGCGGCTTGAACTTTGCTTCGTGCTAAGCTAAGCTAATCCCCCACCCCCACACACACGCGCACTGGCTCTCCGGCTTCACATTCATCAAACCTCTTATAGTAATACTCGGCGTGAGCGAAAGCAAGCTCATTTCCCCCCAAACTTGCTTTAATTCGTCATTGTCTCAGATGGTGATGATGAAGCAAACGGGGGAGAAGGTGAAGGTGAAGGAGGCTGTTCTGCGGGCTGGACGCGTCTGCTCCGACGGGCGTGCGGGGGAGCCGAATCGACTTTCCAATGTCTCGGTTTCACGCCAAACCCCTCTCATTTTGCCTCTGAACTGTGCAAATGTGTGTGTGTGAGCGCGCGTGTGTGTGTTTATTCACGCGTCAGTCACTCCATCCGAAACACTGACAGCGTTTCGACGGCGGTGTGAAAGAATGTGCTGCATGAGACCGAACCTGTCCAACGGAGATTACGTAACTCACCTCATCCCTCAGTCACTCGGAGGCACACGCACACGCACACGCACACACACACACACACACTCCGGGCAGGACTCCATCTTCCGTGTTTATTCTCGTGCGGACGGTTCCCCTGTCCCCCTGCCGAGCGGCGTGGCGGCCACGCCGTCCGTCAGCGGAGCTTACGCGACAAAAAAAGACAAGCAACACACGCCCAGAGATGGGGATGGGAGAGAGAGGGGCGAGCGGGAACGGGGGAGGGGGGGGGGTATAAATAGGTTTATTTGTACTTGAAACGCTGAAAGAAACACCGCCAGCCGCGTGCGTGCGTGTGTGTGTGAGAGAGGGAGAGAGAGAGAGAGAGAGAGAGAGAGAGAGAGAGAGAGGGATAATAAATTAACCAGTTTTCTTTTGAGAAAAACCTTCAGCCGCACGCGAAGTATATCCAATTCCTCCTTTGATGTATTTATCATCAGCCTGTGTCCACCTGAATTTCCGCTTCTCTTTCCAAGCTTTTCATCCACCTTATTTCAGCTCTCTTCCCGTCTCTCGCCGGGCACTTGGCCTATTTTTCCTCACCCCCCCCCCCACACCCGCGTCGTCCTGCTCCACTCCCCGCCCCTCCCTTTGTCGAAGCCGCGGTGACGTCCGAGCGATCGTTGTCAAACAAACACGTGCCCGTCGTCCTCGAATGTCTCCTCTCACCCCCTCGATCTCATGGTAACTCCCCTGCTCCACCACCTTAAACTTCCCCTCTTCCCAGGCTGAAAAACGTCGACACGTTCCTTAAATGATGGGCGAACGTGATTCGGAGAGTTACGATTGACCAGGCAAGGGCGGGCCGGGGAGGGAGCGAGCGTCCCGCCAAAACTCTTCCGAGGCGGTTGACAGACAGCATTTCCTGGCACGACTCGGGTCTCGGGTCTAGGCGCTGTCACTTCACAGCCAGGGGGCCGGCGGTTTGCATCCCGGCTCCAGCCGTTTCCTCGTCGAGCTCGCACGTTCTCGCCGCACGGCGCGCGCGTGGTCACCCCGCTTCCCTCCCGGCCCGAAGACGGGCACTGAGGTCAGCCAGGGGCTGGGGCGGGAGTGTGAGCTGGGAGCGCTTTCACTGCACACCTTCACTGCACGCTTTGCTTGCATATTGCAAGACACGACGCGGCCCGCACACAGCGTTACGGCATGTTACCCAACACCGCGCGGCCCTCCATCATAATGGATGGACGGACTGAGTCACCGCAGCATTTAAATCCCCCCCCCCCCCCTTCTTCCTTTGTGCCGTAGCCTCCCACGTCCTCTCGCTTCCATCGCTCTCCCCCCCACACGCCGCCGCGCCGTTCGCCTGTCAATCCTCTCTGTTTACCGCGGGAGCAGTCAGTCAGTCAGGGAAGGGAAGGGGGGGGGCGGCGGCGGCGGCGAGGGGAGCGGGGCCGCGCGCGAAATTGCCGGTTTTTGCTAGAAGACGCGGCGGAGAGCGAAAGGGCAGCGCGGACTGAGGGGGAGGCTGAGTCACTGCGGAGACGCGCGGAGGCAGGGAAAACTCATTATCGGGCGCCTCGTTTGTCTCTTCCTCCACTTGTTAGAGAGGACTTGGGGGGGGGGGGGGGGGGGGGGGGGGGGCCCGGGCTAGACGCGTGCCTGGCGCGTACACTGCAGCGCGTCCAACCTGCGGGGATGCGATCGATTTGACTTCGTCTCCACCGCGCACCCAACCCTTTACGATCCCGACTGGATGCGCCGCCGCAACTGGTTCTAGTCGTCCGTCTTTGACAGATCTGTCTCTTTGGCTTCACCCGTAACAAGGCCTTTCTGGTCCTGTCCCCACAACTGTTTGTCTTCTTCCACGCCTCTTCCCTCCGTCTTCCTTTCATCTTCATAGCGAAGATGAATTCATTTTCATTTGGTATCTGGCTGAAAACCGGCAATCCGCCCGTCCCGAGTGGCCGGTGTCGTATGTATCCTGTGTGTTGAGGTGAGCTGGCCCTTTAAATGAAAACTTAGCGCTTAGCAGGCGCAACGCTACCTGGGTCCAGGGCTCCCGCTGAGCGGCCGAGTTAGCGGCCAAAACCGGGCTTTATTTTAATAAAGACGACAGGGGAGGTGCGAGGAAGCTGCGGTCCCCTCACACACACACACACACACACACACACACACACACACACAACACGCATGTATCGTATACTACACGCCCACCCCCCCCCGTGAGTTGTCCTCGCTCTTTCTTTCACATCCTCTCGGTCCTTGGTGTGAGCTCGAATTCAATCCCTGCCGCACTCTCCTCAGCTCAGCTGACTCCGCTGTGTGTCCAACTGCGTGTGTGCGTGTGTGTGCTTGTGTGTGTGTGTGTGTGTGTGCTGGTGCCCCAGTAAAGAGAGAGGCGCTCTGTCATACTTGTATCAGTAGCTTGGCTGCTCCCTCACTGACCGAAACGTGCTGTCTTCTCTCCCTCTCCCTCCAGTCCATCATGGAGCAGTTCAACCCCTGCTTGCGGAACTTCATCGCCATGGGGAAGAGCTACGAGAAGGCGCTCACCAGTGAGTACCCCCACCCGTTCGTCTGTCCCGTCTCCGTCCTGGTCCTCCTGTCATTCCTGCTGTCTGTCCGTCTCTCTGTGTCTGGCTGTCTGTCCAGGCCGACCTGCTGCTGCTGCTGCTGTTGCTGCTGCTCCTGCTGCTGCTGTGAGACAGATGTGCAGTAGTTTCTAGAGCTGATGATGATATTCTTTTTCTGCAGCCCAGCACATATTTGGTTTTTCCTGTTCTCTTTTTTGCGCTCTCGCAAGACGTCACTCCGGGATCGGTGTCCACGGGCCACGCGCGTCTCCGTCCCTCCGACTTTGGTTTGAGATTTGCCGTGCATCCTCCTCATTGCTTTTTATTGCTTGCACAGGTGTGTGTGTGTGCGTGCGTGTGTGTAAGTGCGCGTGTGAGAGGGTGAAAGCCACTGGAGGGACCGGAGGTGAAGGCGCAGGCGCGGCTCAAGGTTAAAGACGCATCGGAGACGTCTTGGGGGAGCTGAAGTGGAGCGCGAGCCGACGGGAAGTAGAACAGCGGGGGCCGCTGGGGGCCGCTGAAATGAGAACGGAGCCGGGTCGGTATCCAGGACAATGCTTGGGGAAAAAAAAACGAATAAAGAAAAGAACACGAGGAGAAGAAAGAGAAGAGGGTCCGGCGGCGGCGGCAGCAGCAGCGGCTTTGTCCTCCTTGGGAGGAGGCCGGAGGGGCTGTCCGTGCGGGAAGGTGTCGGTGAGAGATGCCTCGGGGACTCACCGGGTCACTGGGGGGGTCAGATCGTGCTGTCTGCGGTCGTGCCGCAGAGCGGGACCCTCCTCCGTGTGTCGAGGGGGAGTAAACCGAGGGAGATCACAGCCGCCCAGCGAAAGGAGGCCTCTCCCCGGTCTGGTAGATGAGGCTAAAAATAGCCCCCCCCACGGCTCCCTGAGTGGGGATTATGCTTCATCGATGCCAGGCGGCAGCGCCTAGGTGGGCCGAGAGCAGCGAGGGGCCCGAGCGCCCCCCCCCCCCCCTGCCAGCGGCCGCTGGCGCCAGAAAGCAGCCAGCGCAGGCCTAGCCTCTTCGGCGGAGCCGGAGGAGAGGGACGTCTGAGGACTTGAGGTCTCGCGGAGGGTTCAAACAGACTTGGTTGCGGATGTGCGAGGGTGTTCAGGCGCAATCGCGTTGGATTGGAAGACGATGTTGTTGAAGCTTGAGATGTTGAAACGTTAGTGTGACGATCCCTGGCTTGACTCACTGACACGGGGGGGGGGGGGGGTATTTTGAATTTCAGCTGAATTGATATCATTCGTTTCGAGGCCTGGCACCAAAATTGACGCCTGTTTTCTGAACATCATGCAAAATCACCTTTCCTCCAGTTGGTCGACTGATGACATATGAACAAACCTGTCTACCGCCACGTCCCAGACCGGTCTGCTCGGGTTATCAATCGTAGAAACTGTTCGAGAAGCTGGAACCAGAACATGCGGGGTCTTTTTGCACGCGTCGGGGCCGGCCATCTAGGCAAGCGCTGTTCAATTTCCAGAACTCCTTTTTATCCGTGGCGTCTTGAAGCTTCCGAACCTGCAGGTCTCCTGACCGCTGCTCACGTGACATGACGTTGACGCTGTGGAAGATGGCGGTACATTTCCACAGATGCTTCAACCCATTTCTGTTTCATTTGTCCTGCTGCTCTGTGTCCGCTCTGCACCTGCGTCCTGGTCCAGACCCTCGCTCTGCCCGCTCCTCGCAGCTCCCACCTACCTCCGCTCCGCTGGCTACCCCCCTTTTCCCAACCAACCCAGGATGGACGCTGGGTCGATGTTCCTCCTCATACAACACACCAGAGAACGGTTCAGACTGCGTGGCGTTAAGGTTCAGTTCGTCCAAACGACAGAAAACTCGCGTTGTACCCGTGGATGTGGCTGTG
This sequence comes from Karalla daura, assembly GCA_029224185.1. Lineage (NCBI taxonomy): Eukaryota > Metazoa > Chordata > Actinopteri > Chaetodontiformes > Leiognathidae > Karalla > Karalla daura. Next base: position 17,975,985 of record CM055207.1, on the reverse strand, counting down.
TCGTGTCAGCCCCAGCGTCACTAATGGGTGCGAGTTCTCCTCCCCGGGCGTTTTCAGTCGGGGGGGTTTTGATCAGTGCCAATTTGTCGCAGTTCAGCTGTGCCTCCGATCGGCCTAAAACGATTCGCATTAGAAGATTTCAGGGGGATGGGAAGGGATGTGGAACATGCAGAGTTGCAGCTGCTGCGAGGATGTTTCCGATTACGGCTGATAATTGACAGATCTGCCAGTCAGACTGCCCCGTCCCGGATCGGCTTCGACGTGCTGCCGGACTGGAAATCCAGCCCGGACTCACTCCCAGTGCATGTTTTCGGGCCGCTGCTTCCTTTCTCAAACAAACACCTTTTTGTTTACCTGTTGGGGAAAGTTACTCCGAGATTTTAGGGCTCGCCACGAAGCCAGCTAGCCGAAGGGAGGGGAAGGCTAGCTAACGTGAGGGAAGCTTTGTTTTCTGCAAAATGAGAGCAATCTGCGTGCTGAGGGAGGTTTGAGATGATCTCAGCTCGAAGCGGTTTCACAGGTGAGGCGTCGTCCCGGGCCAGGGAGGGAAGTGTTTTCTGTGACTTGGGCACGTCAGCGCTTTAAAGCTTTCCCCCGCAGCGGCTTGTGCAGCTCCCTCTCCGCCCGAGACGAGCTTTTATCTCTGTGTCCTGTAGTCGCCTCCATAGAGCTCTTCCTCCTCCCGCCTGGTCTCCATTTCCGCCTGTTGCTCTTTTATTCCCCCACCTTGCCTCCCCGGGGAGGGCGGCTGAACAGTCTGAACAGCGCTTCCTTTCAACTCCGCACCCCTGATCTGATGCCCAATGCTTCCATGTTTCCAGGTGTCACATACGCTGCAAAGGGCTACTTCGACGCTCTGGTGCGGATGGGCGAGATGGCCAGCGAGAGTCAAGGCTCTAAGGATCTTGGTGAGTGCTCGTAGTGGCTGTAGCGCCCCTGCCGGGGCTGGAGGGGGGTTGCACGAGCAGACTGCTTTCATGGGACGGCTCGAGCTGTTGGAGCAGAAGCAGCTGATGACCAACCTGAAACTGGACCCACACACAGACGCACAGCACGCTGTAATCCTATCCTGTAAAGGGCGTTGTGTACCATCACACGCAATTTCTGAATGAAAACTGAATGCACTCTGATCGTAGAGGAATCAGTTTTGCACTTTTGCCAGCATGCTCTGTTCATGTGAGGTTCCCCTAAAAGCAATTTCACTCTCACAAAGCACACGTTAGGTAACACAGGCTGGCTCTGTGTGGATGGTTAAAAACCCACAGCACATTTCAGGGAAAACTCTCGGGCACCTCCTGTTTGACTGCAGCACCTGTCCCGGCCAGTCCGGTGGGTTGGATCAGGTCTGGTTCTGCTCGGTTGAGACTCGTAGTGGCGAACGGCGTGCTGAGTAGCGAGGGCCCACATGCTCCGGTTGTGTGCGCGTGTGCGTGTGTGAGAGAGAGTGTGTGTAACGGCCGAGCTGCGTCAGAGCCGGGGTCACGTGGCGGCCGGCGTGACGAGCCTGCGTCGGCTCCGGATCCCTGGCTGCGGAGTGAACCCGGGTTGGAGAGGAGAGGAGAGGAGAGGAGGGGAGAGGAGAGGAGAGGAGAGGAGAGGAGAGGAGAGGGAGGGGAGGGGAGGGGAGGGGAGGAGAGGAGAGGAGAGGAGAGGAGAGGAGAGGAGAGGAGAGGAGAGGAGGGGAGAGGAGGGGAGAGGAGGGGAGGGGAGAGGAGAGGAGAGGAGAGGAGAGGAGAGGAGAGGAGAGGAGAGGAGGGGAGGGGAGAGGAGCGGAGAGGAGAGGAGAGGAGAGGAGAGGAGGGGAGGGGAGGAGAGGAGAGGAGGGGAGGGGAGATGAGGGGTGTATCTGAGGCGAGTGAGGAGGAATAAAAGCATCATTTATTTTTCATGGGGAGCATTTTTTTTTCTCTTCCCGGGTGCTCCCTCACTCTCCTCTTGTCACGGAGCTTCTTCGTTTCTCCTCCTCCCTCCCTCCTTCCCTGCCTCCCTCCCTCCCTGCCTCCCTCCCTCCCTCCCTCCGTTCGGGTAAAACCTCCGTTCGCGGCGCCCTGTGCACGTCGAATATGGAGAAGCTCATTACCGTCACTCCGCTCGGCTCTCCGGTGCCGTTAATTCTCTTAAGGCTCGCTGACGGCCGAGGCTCCTCCGCCCCCCCCCCGCCCCCCCCGCTGCTTTAGCGAAGGGAACGCCGTCTCAGACTCCCGGTTATTGAAAAAACGAAACTCCGGGCGCGAGTGAAGGGCAGCGTAACCTCGGACCCCGCCGTGACGGGCTTTAACTCAGCGGGGGGGGGGGGGTCGTCTTAGCGTCTCTGGCAGCCGAGGCGACTGTGACTCAGCAGAACCTCTCTCCGCCCGGCTGGCTGGAGGCGACAGAGCAGGCCGAGCAGGAGGGGCCCGAGCTGGAGGGGCCCGAGCTGGAGGGGCCCGAGCTGGAGGGGCCCGAGCTGGAGGGGCCGAGCTGGAGGGGCCCGAGCTGGAGCCTCTGCCGCTCAACGCTGTCCGAGCGCCGCCGCCCGTCCCGGGTTTCCCTGCCGAGGGAGGGACAAATGTTGTCTAAAGAGCTCGTAATTCATTGCCCCAGGTTGGACAAGGTCTCTGTCCAGCTGTGAGATGTTCGGCTGTAATTACCTGGGCAGATGTTGTGCATCAGGAGCCGCCATGTAGACAGTGATTTGACCCCGACTTGAATATGGTGCTACTTGGAATAAGCATTTGTCAGAATATGACGTAGTCCAATTTTATTGGTATTATGCAGATATTTAAACGTAAGTCCTGGGTGGATGATATGCTACTTTGGGGAAGAACTTCGGCAATGGATGGTGTACATATCCCACAGATGGCGGGATACGTACACTTGTCTGTACATGTTGGAAACTGCTGGAAAACTCTGAAAAGCAACTGTTATGTTCTGAAAAAAGTGGAACAATGGTAATGGCTATGCTCCTTCTACTTTTCCCATTATTTCCACATGACGAAGGCAAGAATATGGCACTATATGTGTGTCGGAGAAAAACAAAGAAATGATAACCCAACACATGGGGTGTGACGTGAGCCCCCCAGTGCTCTCTCCGGTAGCTTGTGACGGGCTGTTACTCAGCATGTTTCTCCTGTGAAACGGAAAAACTTTGACGTGCATCGGGATTTAGTCTTTTAGTCATTCAGTAGCAACTCTACGCCCAGGGAGAATTGATATATCAATTAGCAGATAAGATGTGTGCGTGTATGTGTGTGTGTGTCACGGAGCACGTGTGTGTAGGGCTAAGACCATAAAGCCCAGTGTGTGTGTGTGTGTCGGGGATAATAACTGACCCAGGGCTTTACCTCACACTTCAGAAGCGATGAGAACCGAGGGTTCAGATTTGTAAAATCGCCTGCGTCACAATTCGGCCCCTTTTTTACATTGGGTTTTCGTTGAGGGCGGTGGGTGGGTGGGTGGGTGGGGGAGTGGGGGGGGAGCGGATTTAAAAGGGAACAAACTTCACGGCACCTTACAGCTGGCTGCAACACTGAGCACTGAACCCGCTGGAACAATGTAATTAGCGGCGGCATTAAGCCGAACAGCGGCTAATTGCATTAGCAGGGAGTGTGGAGGCGCACGTGACCGAGGGGAAGGGGGTGATGCGTGGTGAGCATGACTGGAGCAGGGTTAGGGGCGGACGGATGGGCTCCGGGCTGCATAGACTCGGCCGGAAACAACCACCCATTAAAATCTGTATATATATATATATATATATCCTGTCACCGGGAGACTGGAGTGAACTCTGGATGAGACGCGGCTCGTCTCAGGTGTCGAATTCCAGATGTTCCCCGCCCCCCCCCGCCACCTTCACGCCTCCGTGAAAATCTCCTGGGTGGGCGTGATCCAAGCCGGTAATTTTCACTGGGACCTCTCTGAAGACGCCGCGACACCGGCAGGGGAATGATAGCGTAATGATAGAGTTCAGCGCGCACGCACACGCACGCACACACACACACACACACACACACACACACACACACACACACGCACGCTCGCGTGCCAGGGCAGCCAGCGCGCAAACAAGAGTGATCAGGACAAGGCGAAGCCATCGTGATAATTATCCAATCCAGGCGGGCCCCCAAAATAAACACACTCATATCTCCTCCCGGGGAAGTGTTTATGGGGGGGGGGGGCAGGCCTGACAGCTCTGCACGAGGGGAGGAGAGGAGAGGAGAGGAGAGGAGAGGACGCTTCCCTGCGTCTCATTCAGCTGTCATCATGTGCAGCCCGCTCTGCTGCATGACGAGCTGCTGCCAGGCTGCGCCGAGCGTCCGCCCACTCCTCCTCTCCTCTCCTCTCCCCTCCTCCCCCTCCTCTCCTCCTCCTCCTCTCCTCTCGCTCTTCGATTCTCTCCGCGTGTCTGCGAACGCCCCCACTCCGCTGATGTGGGAGCTCGGGCAGCGATGGAGAACTCGCCGACTCCGCACTCCCCTTCTAAAAATAGATGAAACGAAATGCCTCGCCCCCTGAGCCGATTCAACGGAGGAGGAAGAGGAGGCGGAGGAGGAGGAGGAGGAGAGACGGGAGTCGACGCTTCCATCCCGCAGCCCAAAAATGGCTCGGCCGGTGATGTCAGCGCGCTGAGAGCGCCGGCGTCTCGCTTCCGCAGACTAAATATGGACAGTTGCTGCGGGAGGAGAGGACGAGTGGGAAGCTCCTGCAGTTCCGGCTCCCCTCTCTGCCCATGTAGGGGCCCTGGAATTCACATGCAAATGGTGGGCAGAGGTGTTCCTCGCGCGCTCGGGTCGGCGAGAGACGGCCCGGGAGGATGGAGAGAGAGAGAGAGAGAGAGGGAGAGAGAGAGAGAGAGAGAGAGAGAGGGAGAGAGAGAGAGAGAGAGGAGCGAATCGTAGGGACTGCGGCCGCGCGACATGAACATGTTTGACATGAACATGTTTTGGCTCCATCTCATCATCACGGGACGGTAGACGATTACCCTTTTTGGTCGGTCAATTCACAGGGGCGTGATGCGGGAGAACGTGTCGGCCCCTCGAGGCAGGTGCCCCCCCCCCCCCCCCCAGACACGCTGTTGGCTCGGAACCAGGCAGTGGCATCGCTGTGGTATCGGCCCGGTTCTTTCCCAGGGACTGGGTCTTCTCTCGTCATCTGTGTGTTGACTTGACGTGAGAGGGACTCTGGGTCTGGATCGGCCGAAACACTGTTCTCGGCGAAGCAGAGGTAAAGAGGGGAAGATGAAAGCAATAATGAAAACTCATAAAAGTGCCACCCCACCCACCCCCCACCCCGAGGCGATCCTTCCGCCGGCTCCGCTGCTCGCTAGCGTGAACCTGCGACCCGAGCGTGACCCCCCCCCCCCCCCAGCCCCCTCCCCCGCCCCTCCCCCCTCTCGGTTTTTCAGAAAGCTGAATTTCCCGGCTACGGTCGGCTTTTCAGAGCCTTTTTTCCCTTTTTTTGCCTTTTCCGTTTCATTTTTTTTTTCTTTTTTTACGCTGCATCTCATCGTCTTCGCCCGCCCGTGCCGGCCCACTCCCACGCATGCCGAGTGTCCTGCAAGGGCCGGATCCTGCTGCTGCAGCCGCCCTGGCAACGAACACACACACGCAATACACACACACACTTGGCCTGTTCGAATCACCAGCGGGTGACAGAAGTGTGGATGCAGTGCGACCCGAGCAGTAGCACTTGTCGACAGGGTGAACCGTGGCGTGATGTCTGCGCCTCCCCTCCCCCTCCCCTCCCCTTCCGAGCATTCGTTTAGGCCCTTTCTCGTGGCTCCTGTCAGGCTTTCTCATTTCCATCCAGGGGTCAACTTAGCGTTTAATCAGCGAGGCCCCCGGCGAGCGCTCTCAGACGGGAGAGACGCGGGGCCATCATCTGTCTGCCGGAGCGCCCGCCGGAGCGCTTTGGCTCCGCCGCGCGGTTTCTGCCCTTCACCGAGTCCTTGTCCTGGAGTCACCCCGAAGAGGAGGGAGGGAGGGAGGCGGGAGGGGAGGGAGGAGACGAGGGATACATAATGAGAGTGAGGGAGGCGAGACCGAGGCTGAGACTGGGAACGATACGTTCGCGGCTCATTAGCGGGCCCCCCGGGCGGCCTCCGGTCAGATCCCAGCCGTGCCGCGGGCCGGGGGTCGGATCCGCCTCCGGCCTCCGTCGCCGGCTCACACGCCTCCTCGCGCCTCCCCGCGCGTCCTCGCGCGTCCTCCCCTCTTGTCGTGTGTGTGCCACCGGGAGCAGTGTTTGATTCGGGAGGGAGCCGAGTCGGCGGGGGACGATAATGCGCCGTTAAATGTCCTTGAGCGGCACAGTGTCCCCTGCGTCTCAGCTGCAGCGGTGGCTTAATGACGCCGATAATGATGCGAGGCGCTCTCGCTGGCTCTCTGAGACACCCCCGACAAACGACCCCATCCCGCGCACACCGAGCCAGCCATTTTCCCTGGCCGAATTTGAGACGCGTCGCCCGTGATCCCCGGTGTGCCGGTGCCGATTTTCCCCTCCGACAGGTGCGAGCGCAAATCGCCTTGGCTCCGAACCCCGAGTTTCTCAAGTTACTCCATACAAAATCAACCAGCGAGGGACAAGGACTGGACTTCATCTTCCTTCACGTTGTTCGTTTCTTCCACCTCTCAGCATACCTGACATGGACGGCAGCGTGTCGGACGCTTTATGCCTGGAGAGCGATGCCGAGGGCGTTCTCGCTCCGTGCCAAGGCGCGACAGGCGCGGGGCACGTGGCAGCTCGCGAATCGCCTGAAGGAAACGCCCCAAACGAAGCCCCGACCCGCGGGAGCCAATTAGAGGCCGGGCGCGACGCCTCAGAGGGCCTTATTGAGTCACTGGGCTCAAACCGCAAACCGTGGGGCCTCGATATCAGTGTCCGATCATTCCGGGGCAACGGCCTCGCTCTCGGGAGGGCATAGAAAAGGACGACGGATCTACCGCGGGCCGGCGAATTCTGTTTGCCGCAGCGGAGAGGTGCGCTCACTTCCTTCATGCAGCAGAGGTCGAAATGCCCCAATCTCCCAGCTCCGCAGAGCTCTCCGGGGGGGGGGGGGGGGGGGGGGATCAGGGCTGCACGTAATGGCGTCCCGCGGAGACGCGCTCTTCGTGAGGCGCCTTTGTCCGTCCCGGGGGTGACCGGCTCTTTTTCTCTCTCTCTCTCTCTCTCTCTCTCTGCCTCGCTTTTCTCGCCCTCCGCCTGGCTGGTGAGCAGCTGGGTAATAAACCCAGAGCTGCATTGCGTGATGGGCCCGTTTTGTTTTTTTTTTTACCCCCTGGATGCACACACACACAAACGCAGAGCGCCTGTCCGGTAGTTTATCGGACACAGTTCTTGCCACGACTCTGACCATCCCGGCCTCTCAGAACCGGCCCGTGTTCGTGGCAGTGAGGAGGAACCGAAAGGACCCCGACTTCTGTCCCACTTTTCCCTCCCCTTCACGGTCCAGATTGGGAGCAGTTACGGGTCAAAATTGGTTTGATATCACGCAACGGGATATCACGCAACCCGGGTCCGTTGCCCTGCATGAGCCCCGGGTTTTCGTCTTATTTTTATGCAATGAACTTTATGCTGATATCCGGGGGACTGATCCTCGAGCTGTAATTCCCCCCTTTAATTCTCTGAGCCGCGTTTTTGGAAGCTGCTTTTTAGTGGTTTCCAAAAGTTAGACTTACCGGTGGATCTTGTGACCATTAGACTAACAATAAGGCCCCTTTATTCGTTTAATTGCCTGCAGGCCGTCGAAGCCCTGTCTCTTGGCGATTTGTGGAATCCTAGGGAAAAAGATTCCTAGAAGTGGCAAAAGCGATGAAGGAGTTTTTAGTCGCTGAAATGCATTGTCGTGGAAGCGGCCTTTGTTTGTCTCCCGAGCCGGACCTGTGTGTGCTGGGCGGGCGTCTACAACGGTGTGCTTTACTCCCCCCTAAGCCTCCGTTGTTGTGATCTGCTCTGATTATCAGTAAGCGGCTTAGTTCGGCAGGGTGGAAGTCCACTATTTCACAACACAAGGTGGAGGGGGTTTAGGATTAGGTGGGCGCAACAAAACAAGAACATCCAGGAGTTTGGGGACGGTCCAGGCGAGGAGAGTCAGCGCGTGCTGGCGCACAGAGCTCCGGCTAGCTCACAGCAGAGTGCCCTGCTGAAAAGACGGATCCGCTCCGCCACAGCTTCACCCCGGGAACTGCGGTCGAGCTCAAAAGTTCGAACATGACGTATTTAGAACAGGGGCTGAGGACAGGACGTCTCCTGTCCAACGCGTGAGGTCAGACCTCTCACCTTGCCCCTCTGGAGCTGACCTCTGGCCCGGCCAGAGGGGATGAGGACCGAGCTCGACTGGTCGAACAATGAAAACGTCTGTAAAGGAGGCCAGAAGTACGGAGGAAGCCTCTGCTTTAGGACAGCGAGGGTGACAAAAAGTGAATTGTGCTCCCACGTTTCTCGCCCTTGTTCTCCCTCTACATTGTGTGCGTGTCTGTGTGTGCGCATGTGTGTGTGTGTGTGTGTGACAGACAGCAGGTCCTCTTCACAGGCAGAGGATGCGATGAAGTCATTTTCCTGCTCGTCTGTGCCGTCTCATCAGCAGTTGATGTTCCGGGATGAGCAGCGTCTGAGAAGCGTTGCGTTGGCGGCTGTGATGTCGAAACGCCAACTCATCGCCATGTTTAGGTGCCCGAAATGGAGATGATTGTCATTAACATAGAGATCGGTGTGCGTGTGTGTGTGTGTGTGTGTGTGTGTGTGTGTGTCCGGCCGTGCTGCCGTCCTGCACTCCCACAGTGTGGATAGTCTGTGCAAAGAGAAATGGGTGCTGATGTGTTGGAGATGTACGAGGGGCCCGTCTGGGACATAAATCGGAATTACCATACACACGCACTGCTGGAAAAACCTCTCATACGACATCATGAACCCCCCCCCGCCCCCAAACAGCAGTTTCACATTCACTAGTAACTGAATACATGTCAGTAGTTTGTATAAGAGGAATTTACAGTGTTGTGTAAGAACATCTCAGTTGCATTTGTAAACATACCTTGTAAGCATTTGTAAACATACCTTGTAAGCATTTGTAAACATACCTTGTAAGCATTTGTAAACATACCTTGTTGTTTGTAAGCATATCAGTAGTGTTGATGAGTAGTGTTTCATTCGTGTGTGTGTGTTTCCGTAGTTTGCGAGAGCATTACGGTAGTGCGAGTGTGCGTGTCGGGGAGCGTTTCGGTCACGTTGGTGAGCGAGTCGGGTGAGAGTGTTTTTTCCTCTTCTCTTTTTAATGAGATAGTGTGGCTTAGAGGTTTGGGGACAGGAAAGGGGGGGTGGGGCGATGGGGGAAGACATGCAGCCGAGGACCTCGGGCAGGAATTGAACCGGGGTCGACGGCGTGCTTCTGCAACGTACTAGGAGAGAGGAGGGAGAAAAGCATGAGTGCGCAGTACAGTGCAGTACAGGGGAGACGGAGGGAAGCAGAAGGAAGGAGTCTGCGAACTAATGAGATGTGAAGGGTCTAGCCGCATCCATGCGCCTCCACCTCCAGCCCCAGCCCCAGCTCCAGCTCCAGCTCCAGCTCCAGCTCCAGCTCCGCCATACTCTAAATCCCCTCTTCTCCGTGAGAGTCCCAACTTCATGACCGCAGCACTTCCACTAAGCCCGTTAATCCCGTCCACACAGCACCCGGCCAGCCCCCAGACCCTACTGTGGCGTCTACCACTGGTCCTGCAGCCCCCCCCCACCCCGCCCCCCCCCACTCCCTCACCCACTACACACATCATCCCACCCACCGGCCGAGGTCCGACTCCGCTGTTGCATCGACCACCACTGTGTCTGACGATCCGAACCGATGAACCCAATTAAGTTCCGCAGATAGAAGAAGTTTCCTTTCACTTTTGATGTCGTTGTTCCGGTAAACTTGGCATTGCAAACAGTATAAATGTCCTAATATTTCTACATCCTATAGCTGTCTACCTCATTTGACTGTAACGTTTTTCTTTGGGTTTTTTTTACCTCACAAGCACAATCGATACTGGATTTTTTTGAAGGCACGTACCATTGATTGCGCCGTCCCGGTGGACACATTTACACAGTAATGTCTTCTGAAACAATTCTCGACAGTTTTTTTTGGGGCTTTCAAGCGTGTCGCTCAGCTCCACTGTCGGCCAAGCAAGTACGACATCACACTGTGTTCCAAAAGAAAAGAACAAAGCAGTGATTTCTTTTTGCTTCATTATCATGGTGAGATGTTTCCATATCTCAGCCGAGGCCTGAAAAATCCAGTATGGACTGGCGCGCACAGCAGCAGAGGCCCTGTTGAACTTCCTGTTGAATGTTTTCTTTCTGTGTGGGAACCTGTCGTCGTGTCTCATTGTGGCCCGGGGTAGTTTGATCTGTCACTGTCTCCAGGTCTCTCTCCCTCCGTCCTTTGCTCAAACTCGATATCTTTTTGTTCCTTTTTTTACAACGCATTGCATATTCAGAAGAGGCAGCATGTAGGTATCTTTTAAAAAAACGACACGCACCCCCCCCCCCCCCACCTCCCCGCTCAGCTGCATGAATCATCCTCTACTTTTATCTTTTTTGTCTCCTGTTTTTTTTTCCTTTCCTTTTCTTGATTTTTCTCCAGCTTCTGATCTCGTTCTGTTTTGGGTTCTGCTTCTTGGTGTCTCTCCCCGTTTTGTTGCAGTTTTAAGACAGAGCTGCGCTGCTGTCGGCATCTGTTTATGAGCAGCCCAATTGAAAATCCCTGTTAAAAAAAAAAAAGCCTTGATTTCCGATTTTTAAATGACTCGCTAGATATTCTGGTTAACCCCTTGAGTTCCCATTCATTCTGTCTGTGCCGTTCTCTGATCTCTTGGTTATGTGACCGTTTGGTTTTTTCGTCAGCGTCATCACAGATGCTTCATCTTGTTCATGGCCTCCTCCTCCTCCTCCTCCTCCCCTCACCCCTTTCCCCGCTGCCCCCGTACCTGCCACCCACCCACACACCTGTCCGTCATCTGTTCCGTGTGGCTGCATGGTCTCTTTTTTTTATTGATTGTTTTTTTTCTGCACGCTGTGTGTGTGTGCGCGTGCGCGTGTGTGTGTCTCACCAAGACGGCGGGAAGTGTTAACCTCCCTCTCTTTTGTTGACTGTCCCTCCGTTCCCTGTGCTCTCTCTGCAGGGGAGGTGCTGTTTCAGATGGCTGAAGTGCACAGACAGATCCAGATCCAGCTCGAGGAGATGGTGAGCATGTGGCCGCGGCCTCGGCGGCGGCGGCGCCATCGCCGAAAGCGCCGCTCCTTAAGCCGCAGAATCGCTAAAAAAAAAACCGAACAGATTGGCGAGCAGTTGGTCTGGAGTCTCCGCATCCACAATCGCGCTATATGTTTTCATTTTTGAACACTGGCAGCTCACACCCTCCGCTGTGCCTGAGCTCGTCCCCCTGCCTCGGGCGTTTTCAGTCGCCTCGCTCTGAGCTGCCTCCGCTCGGACCCTTCATCGCGAACTGAGCCATTGTTGAACGTCAAGCGAGCGACATTCAGTCGACAGGGAGGCGGAGTGAGCAGCGGTGCAGTGAGCAGGTTCACCGCAATCTTTTCAGGAAGTGAATGTCAGAGCTTTTATCGTGGAAACTGTTTTACCTAGTAATGTAAACTTTAGCGGTCACACAGATAGGCCCGTGGGAAGTGAACCCAGCGCTCCCCGATGTCTGAACTTCAGTACCCGCTGCTGTCCCTTTTACAGCAAATGCTCCGCGTCTCATTGTTCAAGTAAAATGTTCCGTCCCCCACAATGGACGATGATAGAGGGAGAGATCAGCGAATGTGACAAAAGAGTCGTTTCCTGTCCCTTTTTTTTTTTACATGTAAAATGTCCCCTGTGGGTCTGGAAGACCTGTACTGGTTAACTACGTAAAACACACACATACACATACAGTTTTGTGTGTGTGAATCCATGCGCTTTGTTGATTCAGGGTGTAACATTGGTGTGTGTGTGTGTGTGTGTGTGTGTGCGTGTGTGTGTGTGCGCGTGTGCGTGTGTGTGTCTATCCCACAGCTCAAGTCGTTCCACAACGAGCTGCTGACGGAGCTGGAGAAGAAGGTGGAGCTGGACGCTCGCTACCTGAACGTAAGAGACGAGGTCCTCCCGCCCATTGGGCTGCTGTGTTTGTAGATGTGTGTGGGTATGTGAAAGAGAGCGGTGAAATGATTCATATGTATACACTATCGTTATATCATATTACATATGAATAATATTCATGAATATATGACAAGCTCAACCCTAATCGAAAGCCAAGGAGAAGAAGAAGAAGATGGAGATTCTCTAGGTTCAGGGCAGACCTGTTCAGAAGTTTGGGGGAAAAAAAGCCATCATGCAGAGTCATTTGATAAATGTAGTACATTTTAATTAAGCAAATTACTGAATGAAATGACTCTCAATGGCTGTGCTGAAATGTGCTAAAGGTGTTCCCGGTTTTTTTTACTTCGTCAGTGAGTTTGTGTGTGTGTGCTCCACCTTATTGACAGAGAAACAGGAAGTGATTGAGCGCCTAATTGATCGATTGACCCGTTTGTTGCACTGCATCACTCTGGCTCATTATGTAACGCCGTGCGCTGCCACCTCAGCGTCTCCGTGCAGCAGCGACCGGAGCTGAAGCATCGTCTCATTAAGCCCACTGCGCAGAGACAACGCGCATACACACACACACACGCACACACACACTCGCACGCACGCAAGCGCGCTCTTCGTAATTTCCCACTGGCTCACGTCCAAACCACTGCAGCAAGTTACATAAATGGCTTCCCACTCTGGCCCGTGAATTACCGTGACTCATCCTGTAGAAATCAGTTGTTTTGAAGCATCATCCTGGACGAATGTGTTGTGTTGGAACGCTGCTTGTCGGACACGGTGGCACGCAGGCTGCACGCGTGCCCCCATCCGTCTCGCCCAGTGCGTGCAAAATCTGGACAGCCTGGGCCTTTGTTCGGCCCGGAGGGAGCGTGTCGGGAACGCAGCCCTCGGTCCGAATCCGTCCCCTCTCCCTCAGCTCTGCCTTTGCTCTCCACCAACATGATGGTACAGCAGGCACGATAATCTCTCGCCGTCTCCGGCGAAAAACAAAGCCCCCCCCCACCCCCCCCGGTCTGACGCCGATCCGTATCGAGCGCGGAGAACCTCATGCGTGAATGCCTCCGCTGACTCTGTGCTGCCCACCTCAGGCTGCGCTCAAGAAGTACCAGATGGAGCACAAGAGCAAAGGGGAGAGCTTGGAGAAGTGCCAGGCCGAGCTGAAGAAGCTGCGCCGCAAGAGCCAGGGCAGCAAGCATCCGTCCAAGTATGGAGACAAGGAGATGCAGGTGAGTGCGCGTGTGTGTGCGTGTGTGTGTGTGTCTGGGACCGAGTGCGTGTGGATTCATGACAAGCCTGCAGACGTTTGCACATGTGCACACTGTACTTCCTAGAGCTCCTTTGCTTTGATACCCAGGCTTGTGAGGCAGGGATTCGGCCACCTTCCGCCGTTAGTGTTAGCAGCAGCGTCATTCAGTCGGCGTCTCGGTTTCTCTTCTCCCCCCGCGTCTTTATTCCATTAGCGGGAGTCAGCGCGCGGCATTCGTCGAGCTCCCGTCGACTCCCCCGCTGCGCTGCGCACTCATCCTCTCATCCGCTCGGCCCCCACCTCCTCCGGATGGGATTCGGGCTCCGGTTCGCCCGATGATCCGCCGCCGCTTGCCGGAGCTGACGGGATGGGACGTGCTGAGCCGAACGGGCCGGGACGGGACCCCCCCCCCCCCCCCCCCCCCCACCGACCGTGCCCCTCTGAGGCGAGACCAGGGTCGACACAGACTCAGACACTCGGACACAAGAAGTGTCTGCAGGCGTACGAAGGAGAAGCCAAAGTCGGAACCGCGCCTGCGAAGTGCCTCTCGTCTTCCGTTTCCATCGGTGCAGCTCGGGCAGGAGAAAAAAAAACCAACTACAAAGCAAAGTTGGAGAGGAGAGAGAGAGAGTGGAAGTCCGATGAAGCAAGTCCCCGGGTGGCTCCGCCGTTTGACACGTCTTTCATTAGCCGCTGCACTTTGCCGCCGTTGCGTAAGCTCTGTTTGTTTGTTTGGGAGGCGGAGGCCGGGTGGAGGGGTTGATTTCCCCGGTGCTCGGGTAGCTGCCGGAGTGGAGGCGGGTGGAGACCGCGCAGGGCGCCGCGCTCTGTCCGTGGGCGTCCCGGTGACACGCGGCGGGCGGGGCCTCTTACGCAACCTGCGCAGGAGACGCTGTCGCGACGCTCCGATCGGCTTGTGGGAGGCGGCGGAGCGCCACCTCGACTGCAGACACAAGACACAAGACGCAAGCGCTCACGGAGAGCTGGAGTAAATCGACTGAGAGGGAAATCTGCATATTCAGTCGAGTTCCTCTAGGTCACTGCTCCAGAGCTCAATCGGTTCCAAGGGTTTTGATATTTTTGACAGATGCAGTTATTGTAAATCTTGGATGGCAGCCCAGCGGAGGATGATCAGGGCTTAAATCAACAGATCAGCGACTGTGGATGTGATTTCTAGGAAACCTGGGAAGATTCTGGGAGTGGTAGTCGCAGACTCATGCAGATTCACACAGACAGTGTTAGGTAAGGCTACCTAGTCTTGAGATAACACTGTTATGACTAAGTGCTTTAAATAGTTTAACTTAATTCCATTCAAATATAGTACATATATAAGTATTATACAGATACACACTCTTGGTGACTGTGGCTCAAACTTTATTATTTATTCCAAGGTCATGTAAAGTGCTCAAGACTAGAGAAATGCTATAAGACCCACTCCTTCAGATCAGTCCATTTACCCTCATAGACTGACATGTAGTTACATACAGATATGCACTTACGTATGCTGATGCATTCATTCGCATGCATGCACATTGAGACCGAGGCGCACCTCCGTCTAAAGTTCGCGAAATGACGTAAACGGGTGCGAACTTGAGTAAGACCCGACATCCGGCTGTAAGAACATCTGAAATGGCAAAGATCGGCCAGGTAAAACGGTCCAGCTCTGATTAAGCGGTGTCGGGTCAGAGGGACACGAGTGAGAGGGAGAAGCCGAGCCGTAATGAGACCGTGCCCTGAGCTCATCACCGGCGTGCCGAGGAAGCCCGGGGTCGGAGGTTAAGGGCTAATTGTGCAGCACTTGCAGAGGTGGAGGCGGCCTGGAGAGGGTCGTTATGCTGCTTCAGAGTATGGGCTGCTGGAGTGTGTGTGTGTGTGTGTGTGTGTGTGTGTGTGTGTGGATGGATGGGGAGGGGGGGCGCACCAGTTGTAGCAGAAATCGATAGATGGAGCTGCGGGGAACAAGAGTTCTGGAACATCTAGTGCAGCTCCGCAGCCGGGAGAGTCCTCCGGGCTTTAATCTGGGCTTACCTCACACACACACACACACACACACACACACACGCACACACGCACACACACAGGCGTCAGCATTACCGCTGCGCTCATGTGTTACCTGCAACAAAGGCATCCTTGTTATCTCGGCCTCGTTTCACACCCGGGTCCAGAAAAACAGCTTCAACGGAGGCATCTTCTGAAGGCACTTAGTGACGAGGGAGCCTCGAACGCTGTCTCGTCCGACACACTCTAAAACAGACGCGTTCCGAGCCGGCGCAGCCTCTTGCGCTTTCCGCCACGATTCCGAGCAGATTTGTTCCGAGCGAACGCTGTTTGTCCGCCGTGAAAATCAAACATTCAGTCGACTGTGCGGCCCGAGGCAAAGACGGCTCCGTGTGTGCGTGTCAGCGTGTGTGGCGGGCCTCCCGAGTGCCGCCTGTCTGCTTTGAGGGCGACGGTGTGTGTGTGTGTAGGTAGCCAGATTCCCGCTGGGCGTCATATGGAGACCCACGGGAACCAGGTCTTGGCAGGGCCCGGAGACGCCGGCGGCATCTGCCGGGCTCCCGGCGGCGGGTAAAAGGACAGATTTGTCTGTTGGAACGCGCAAATATGCCGTCCACGACGGCCGGGGTCCCCGGAGCTCGGAGGGTTCTGTGGCAGCTTCCCCCGCTCCCTTCCAGGGAGACATGATCGTTGTTGGTAACGAAACCGCCTGGAGACGGCGAGCCCGGTTCGCGTCCCCCAGCCCCTCGGAGGTCCTCTCCGCTCTGGGTCTGAGCGCCGTAAGGAAGTGGAGGGGAAAGAGGAAAGAGGCGTCGGGGGGGGGGGGGGGGGGAAGAGAAAGTAAGCGATGAGGAGATTCCGTCAGCGAGGCGCCGAGACACCTTCGGCTGCTGTTTGTTAATGAGCGTAGTACGGTAGTGACACCAATCGCGCGCGCACAGTTCACACGCCGTGATGGGTGAGGAGGAGGCGGAAAGTTCACAGCGGCACGCCTGGGATGGTGATGTCCTGCGGGATCTGATCTGAGCATCCTATGACGCTTAGAGACCAGCAACATCCAGCCTTCAAGACAGGCCGATGTAGGGTGATACAGTGCAGACACACACACGCACGCAACCATGCACGCCCGCATACAGCCGTTCAGCCGGCAGGCTAGAGGTCTGATCCGTGGATCAGGAAAGTAAACTGAATTCGATAAATCTCGGGTCTAATCGCTGTGTTAGCCCATCACTCGGCATGGCTGCAGTAACCAGATGGAACAACGAGCCACCTGTGTCTGCGAGCACGTCACCTCGGTATGCGAGGCCGGCGGGGGCGGGGTGGGGGTTGGGGGGGGGTGAGGCGGACCGGTTCCTCGGCTTCGCCTCCGCTCTCATGCCCTTATACGGTCTCCGCCGGCCCTCTGCGCCCCCCCGGTGATCGACAGCTCCCCCGACGGGGCCCTAACCTCAGACCGCGGGCCCCGGATCTGATTCCCTGCGCGCGCTCCCTCTACCTGAAAACCTCTCCACCCCCGCTCCGGTTGTGATTCATAAGCGCCTCATAGTGCCTCATAAGTCGCCACGTTGCTGCCCCCCCCCCCCCCCCCCCCCCTTCTTTATAGCCATTGTTCACCCACACCAGGGTCCTACTCTCAGCCACGTCAGTTTTTGTTTTGCTGATTTTTGGAGCCCGTTCCAGCTGCGTTCGGGCCGGGTGCTTGGGCCTTGGGAGCGTTTATGCAAAAGATTTGACTGTGTGGCTCCCCCGGTTCAGAGACGGGGAGGGGAGGGGGGGGGGGGGGTGAGGAATCAAGGGTTGGGAATGGTTAAAACCAGTAATTCTCCCCTTTAAACACAGCACTGAGGCCGTTAAATAGCGCGTATCTGCGCCCCTTGGTTCAGCCTGACAGGAACGAGGCTGAAGAAAGGAAGGCTGGCTGCCATCGACCGCCATTGCCATGACATTGAAGAGGCACTCGTGGACTTATTTAGCCAGATTCACACAAACATCCTAGCTGACTGGTTACAGCTACTGTAACTGCTACAGTCTTCTGTCAAGTGTGTTATAAAGCGTTATGAAGACTCTAAAATTGCCACGTACGGAGCGGCCCCTTCACCGTCTACCACATTTAACAATAGAGTTCATTGTCCTCCTTTGGCCGACTTGCCGGCCAGTGAACAGGTATGAGTACGTCACGTTACCTGAGGGGTTAGAGTACAGTCGGTGGAGGGGGGGGGGGTGGGGGGGGGACGGGCTCAACTCCCCGCTAATGCAGGCGCGAGCAGCTCCCAGTCCGTGAAGCCTGTCATCACCGTCGTCGTCTTCATCGTCGTCATCATCAACAACATCGCCGTCCTCCTCCTCAGACACCCGCCCGTCTCGGCTTCTCCGCTCCGCCGCGCCGTGACATTTCCTAAGTGCCTCGTGAAGGCGCCTGTTTGTCTCCCTCGGTGCGGCGGCTGGTTCACCTGCGCCGCTCAGCTCGCTCCATGATCCGCTCGGGCCGCTCAGGGTCTCGCTCGGAGCGGCCCGAGCGGATCAGGTTTCGGTTCGATCCGAGCTCATTCCCCTCTCCCCTTCCTCCCCCGCAGTACGTGGAGGCCATCAGCAACAAGCAGGGCGAGCTGGACAACTACATCGCCGAGGGCTACAAGAACGCCCTGTCCGAGGAGCGCAGGAGGTACTGCTTCCTGGTGGACCGCCAGTGCGCCGTGGCCAAGAACAGCAGCGCCTACCACAGCAAGGTGAGAGACCGCCAGTCGGCCGAGCGTCCCACCCCCCCCCGACCTCAGCTTTTGCGAACTGAGCCAGAGATAGATGGATATTCTGGGTGAAACCAGGGACGCAGACGTGGCCGGATATACACGGCACGTGAAAGGATCTGATCGGCCTCGCTGCGAGGGTGGGTTCGTCTGTGGGGCGAGCGGGGTCAGTTTTGTCGGACACACGCACACACACACACACGGTTCATCGCCCCCCTCCGTCTTTTATCATTCTCTCCCAAACAAAAGGCGTTCCGCTCCGGGTTCGCTCATTAGTTGCTGTGCCAGGAGGTCCCTCGGCCCAGTCCCGGGACGGAACAACGGGGACTGGGACGGGGGAGCGCCTCCCCTCATCCACCCCGCTCACCATTGGGATGGATGGGGAGAGGAGGAGGAGGAGGAGGAGAGGGAGGGGGAGGGGGAGGGGGGGGCGGCACGGCACGGAGGAGGCGACCTACTTCTGTCGGAACACCGGGTGCAGACGGGCCGTGTGCGTGGGCGCCGAGGCGCCTGCGTGAGTGATTGATAGACGGGGGGGCGGGGGGGGGGGGGGGGGGGATGTGGTGAGGCACGGGAGTGAGAGTGCGTCACGAGGCGCCGCAGAGGTCTGGTGCTCGGCGCTCAGTCACTGTTCGTTCATCGCTAGGAGGAGAAACAGAGTCAGGAGGGCGTATTTTCATTGCATGAACGACAGAAGATTTGAGAGAAAAGTCCTGTTATGACCTTACTTGTACTATTATAGATGTGTGATATTGCACAGTAACAAAAAAAAGAATGTGATAGCAGTGCTGCTTGCACATTCCAGGCACTTTATTTTGCCGCTCATGTCAGATATGAACTCAAGGCCTACAGAGACATGAGGGGACGACTCGATGAATCCGCTAATAAGACGATATTCCTGTCCTGCCCTCTAAGTCAGAGTGACTCCTATGAAACTTTTGAGTGTTACGTAAGGTGCGAGGCGCCGCGACTAAATGATGGAGGACTTCTGGAGTCTTCTGGAGTCTTCCGGAGTCACCTGGGGCGCGGATTTGCTTGCGATGTTTTCTTTTTTACTTTTCCGGACTCATTTGCAAAAACAGGAAGAAGGTGTACGGTATGAGCTGTGGGGGGTGGGGGGGGTGGCTTTTATCAACAAACCGGAGAAGGCGCTGATCTGCCGACGCTTCGCCCAAGCTGTCTGAGAGTGTACCTGAGGTCGCAGTGACTCATCATTTCCACCAGCCACAAGAAAGCTGGAGACACAGGGCTGCGCTCACACACACACACACACACACACACACACACACTTGGGCGGTATCTCATTCCTCTTTAATGACCACAAGGTGCAAAACTGTCACTGAGATAGAGAAATCATCTTAATGAGCTTACACCCCGAGAGCTCAAAGCTGTTTTAGCCTGAGTGCGATACCTTGGTAACGCAGCGTTTTTTTTTTTTTTTGCTGTGTTTTTCTGTTTATGCGTGCGTTCATTTCTGTGAGGCACGCGCATGCACACACAGACGCACACGCACGCACACACACACACACTGACAGACAGACAGGCCAGCGCGCCCACGCGCTCGCAGCAGATTCGGCATCTCAGTCAGTTCCTGCAGATGCGGATGAGGCGAGAGGCATCTTTATGTAACCGTGATGCGAGCAGATACGTGCGCACGCACACGCCTGAGCCTCGGACGAAGCCCCTCACCACAAGGACGCGTGTGAAGGACCTCCAGATACCTGTCATCTTCTCTCCTCTCTTCTCGCATTTACCTCTCCTCTTCCGCTCCCTCTCTCCTCCCCCCCAGCTTTCAGTTCCTTCAATCTTCCGTCAAAAACTCATGAATAGTAATGAGAGCGTGTCGACGGTAGCAGGCACCCTTCATCCTCCACGTATCTGTTCTTTTTCTTCCCCCCCCACCCCTGATCTCATGTCCCCCTCTCTCCCAACAGGGGAAGGAGCTCCTGGCCCAGAAGATCCCCATGTGGCAGCAGGCGTGCGCCGAGCCCAACAAGCTGCCCGACCCGCGCCATGTTCCTGGCCCAGCAGATGAGCGGCGCCGCCGGCGTCCTGCCCCCCGGCGCCCACCACGCCATCTCGGAGCCCATCCCCGGGGCCAAGCCGCTGCCCGTGCCCCCGGAGCTGGCGGCGCTGAGGGCCGGCGGCGGCCTGGGACAGCAGGTCCGAGCCTCACCGCCGTCAGATCACAGAGGGGAGGGGGCGGGGGCGGTCTTCACAAATCCACAGTCGTTCACGCCAGCCGGATTCGGTTACTGCCGAAGTCTTAGAAGATCAAACACGCGCACACACGGTAGTGTTGCGTAACGAGCGCGTCGGATGAGGGCGGGGGCATCCGACAGATGTGTCGCGGGAGCACCTCAACGCCTCTCCCCCCGAAACCCCCCCGGCGAATGCAGATGACGTCGTTAGAGACGCTAATGAGGCCGCTGCGCCGTCGAGGAGGCTCCGCATTCTCCGGTCCTCGGGGGCGCTCCGACGCGCTCCGCCACCTCCATCCACCCCCCCCCCCCCCCCCCCCACACACACACACACCCCTCCCCCCTTGAGCAAGCAGGATTAGCCCAAAGTTGGCGCCTAATTGAAAACCCAACAGCGCAAAATGTGTTTGATGAAATCCGTCCTGGATCTCCCTAAGGTCCCGCTGCTTTTTTCTCCCCCCGATGTTTATTTTTAGCCCGACGCGCACACTGGAACGTCTTTCATTAATCAACGTTTCCTGACCCAGATCGGCTCCCTTTTTCCTTTATTATTAATGAGCCGCTGGGTGTTACGCAACACCGAGCGGGGCGAGCGAGAGAGCGAGCGAGAGAGAGCCGGCCTCATGGTCCTGTCGTCCTGTCGTCCTGCAGAGGCTGATGGCCGGAGCCGACGGGGGCGTGATGAACGGCACGGCCGGCGCCCACGGGGCCGAGGACTACCAGCAGTGGATGGAGGGCAAGGTGGCCCAGGGCAAGGCCTCGCCCCAGGGCCAGAGGCACGGGGCCGAGGTCTACTCCAACACCCTGCCCGTCCGCAAGGTGGCGCCGGCCAAGGGCAAGACCACGCTGAGTAAGCTCCCGGCCTCGCACACCAGAATGTGAAAAGTGCATGTGGTGCGAGTCACCGGGCCGTCGCTTCACCTCTCTCTCTCTCTCTCTCTCTCTCTCTCTCTCTCTCTCTCTTTCTCCTCCTCCCTCTGCCAGCCGAGACCCGCACGCTGCCGCGCTCCAGCTCCATGGCGGCCGGCCTGGAGAGGAACGGCAGGACCCGCGTGCAGGCCATCTTCTCGCACGCCGCCGGGGACAACAGCACGCTGCTCAGCTTCTCTGAGAACGACGTGATCACCCTGCTGGTGCCCGAGGCCCGGGACGGCTGGCACTACGGCGAGAACGAGAAGACCCGCATGTGGGTGCCGCTTCCTTGTGTTTTGCGTTTGAGCCTTTAGCACATTTCACCAAGTTTTGAGCCCATACATATATATATTCCTGTGCGAAAAGTAGGAATTACCCGGTTGCCCACATGCTCTTCCCCCTGGCTCCTTCACAGCAGTATAGAGCTGGTCCGGTGTTCTGCTGCCAGGGCAGAAATCACATGGTTCCTCCTGGACCTTAGGCTCAGCTAACAGCTGGACTTCCAGCACCTGTCACAAGAGCCTAAGCGAGGGAGAGTGTCCTGATCTGCTGTTGGGCACATACACTCATACAGCAGTCAGGACCCATTCCCTGACCTGAAGCCGAAGGGAAACAACCCTCTTTTCCACTGGGGTGAACTCCACCGCATAAGCAGAGAGCTGGGGAGCTATGAGTAAACCTGAACCTAAACTATGAGTAACAATAGAGGGTCCAGCCCCATTGAGACGGCCGGTTCTGCAACCAGAGCTGGTCGTAGGGGTGACCCAGGCTTCATCTGCTGTGCGGTCCTCATTGCGCCTGACCCCCTCCGGCTCTCCGATTGCCATCCGAGCTGTTCAAGAAACTCAACTCAAGTGTGTAGGGGGATAATGTCTGACGTGGCCGGTGTCCCTCCTTGTCCCCACCAGGCGCGGCTGGTTCCCCTTCTCCTACACCCGCGTCATCGAGGACGGCAACTCCATGAGGCAGCTCCGAGTCCACAAGTGCGTTCCAGCCCCACCGAAGCCCCCCCGCGCGTTTTTTGGTCCTAGCCGGACGGCGGCGTTCCCCCCGCTGACCTGTTTCGTTCGTGTGTGTTCGTTCGTCTTCAGCCTGCACGGGAAGAGCAGCAGCACGGGCAACCTGCTGGAGAGAGAGGACGCCGCCCTGTCGGCGCCCGACTACGGCGCCCACGGCCGCATGGCGGCGCAGGCCGCGGCCGCCCTGCACGGCCGGCAGCAGCAGCAGCAGCAGCAGCAGCAGCAGCGCCCCTACAGCGTGGCCGTGCCAGGCTTTGCACAGGTACGCGCGCGCACACACACACACACACACCTAATACCTAACACAACACCTGCCACCGACTGGCTGTTAAAGGAAGCGGCTTCCTGCGACAGGCTCGTCCTTCCAAAAGTGCGAATCGGAACCGGACCTTATGCAACGGCACAGCTGAGCTCAGCTCTCCTCCCACGTCTCACCTGGAAGCATAACGCGCGGGCGCCGCTTAAGTGCCCCGCTTGTCATTCAAGCAGAACCGGAGCTCCAACTGCTCCGGAGCCCCTCCCGGACGGAGACGTCTGACGCTGGCGTTCGAGGAGGCCGACGGGGCCGACCGGCGACACGGGTCGCCGGCCCCGAGCTGAGTCAATTCGGCGAAGCATCCTGCAGAGGCTCCTCTCTGTTTGGTCTGCAGTGGGGGGGGGGCAGGGGCTTCGGAGCCGCAGGTCGCAGACCGTACTGCTCGCCTCACCTGGAGAGATCGCGGGCTCTTTTGCTTTTGCGGTCGACGAGACGTGAACTCGGACAGACGCCCGGACGCGTCTCGGAGCCTCGGTTCATCTGGTTCGAGCTGCGGGAAGATGCCGCATCATCTGGCCCGGCGTGCAGCGTTTCTGCCACCTGCTGGCTCCTTCCCATTGCAGCTCCCCCGTTTGCAGAGGCCCCCGGTGGCCGGCCGTGGTATTGCGCCGGCGGCAGTGACTGCAGACGGAGACGCGATGACGCGATGAGTGATGAGGGTGTCGAAGGCGAGACCGTAACCTTGTCTGTGATGTTTTTTTTTGTCTCCACAGCAAGGAGTGGAGGAGTACGAGCCCCGGTTCCCCACCAGGTAAGAGCCACCCGTTTTACTGTTGCTCCCTCCTAGATGTCAGGTGTCAGCCAGATGAAGCAGACTGTGGTCAGAGTGCAGACGTGTAGGGGCCTGGGGGTTTGGCAGCCAGAGAATGGAGCTGATAGAGGGGTTGGGGGGTGGGTGGGGGGACCACACACCCGCACACGCACAGCCAGCCCAGCCCAGCCCAGGACACGCCACCTTTTTAGTTGGCCCTGTTTTTTGTGTTTGCATCCTCTTCTGTTCTCAGTCGTTCGACTGACGGAATCAGTTTCTTCTGCACGGTGGTTTCAGGCTCATCTTTGTTTGTTTTTATATATATATGTATCTTTCTATATATATATATTTATATTTATATTTATATATATATACATATACATATGTATATGTATATATGTATATATATATATAAGTCATATCAGTCATATATATATATATATATATATATATATGACTCGTGCATGTATTTTATTTGGTTTCTGCTTTAGTTGATTGAAGTTTTCTTTGTATTCATTAATATCTACCACCCTCCACCCGCTGCACTTCCCATCCCTCATCCTCATCCCGTCCTGTTTATTATTAAACCCAGGCAGCCACAGAGGTCAGGTCCAGCTCAGCTCAGCTCAGCTCAGC
>CM055207.1:17852516-17951986 GCA_029224185.1 Karalla daura | reverse complement strand
AGAAGATCACTTGAAATTTCCCCATTATGGGGCGAATGAAGGCATATTCTAATCCATTCTGTGCTTGTGACTTCAGGGGAGGTTGAGGGACCGAGAGCTGTTTGACTGCGAGGACTGTCCCCCGCACTGGTTCACTCTAACGTTATGTCACAAAGTGTTCATCGATGTGTCACGTGGACTTCAGTGTGTGATCCCAACGCTCCGTAGCACGGTCGGACATGAGTTCCAGCGGCGAGCTTCAGCGAAATGTGCCTTAGTTTAAAGTCTCTGAACGCCCCGCGTCACGATAACGAGGGTTTCCTCTCACACGCACACACACACACGCACGCACACACACACACAGTCCAGGCCCGGAAGAGCAGAGTTTCAGTGTCGGGTCAGTCCTGAGGAGCTGCGCAGCATCGGCCGTTGAAATGTGAAATTGAGATCGAGACGTGAAAACATACAAACGTGACCGGCGGATGAACCTGTATCACTATGTCATTTCGTGTGAGCTGTGTTTTCAAAAGTCATTTTGGGAATAAAGAATCATGTGTTAACCCACGTCATGCCTTGTGTGTGTGTGTGCGTTGTGTCTGTGTTATTGACTGTTATTGATTCAGTGATTGACTTGGAACCCTTAAATGAAAACGCAGACAAGTACATCTCACCCTCATGCTGCACATTCATATTGCATACCCTTACTAAAAACCTTTTGTGCAGCTTTAGCACACATCGTATTTAGTACGTATTGTAGCTACATCCCTTTAGAATCAATTCAGCTCATTTATTTCAATATAGCTTTTTCTGATAGCCGTCTGTTGAAGGAAATACCGCATCCAATCTCGGTTACCTTTCACCCGAGCCTTGTCGAAAGGCTTTTCCACATCCCACCTCGTGTGAAGTAGAAACGAGCCGTTGCCTGAAGGCGTGCCGTTCAGATGTGTAAAACAGACTTTATTCATATTCGATAGAAGGAACAGAAAGTAAAAGATGTGACCGGGACAATGTGGGGGGCACGTCACGCGTTGTCCTGCAGGCCCGAGCCGCTGAGCTCCCTCAACCTTCTGCACCTTCTTTGGCAACAATGACGACAGGACTGCTTTTTTTTTCTCCTTTTTTTTTCGTTTTTCTTCTCAAATCCCCCCCCCCCCCCCCCCCCCCCCCCCCCCCCCACGGGTACGGTACGTCACTACTCTGAAAGGTATCTTCGTGGAGGTACAAAAATACGACGGGACGCTGTCGAGACGCTTCTGTGCTATGAACCGACACGTGACATTGAAGCCAAGCGGACAAAAACACGTGACTCGGGGCTCGCCTGACTCGCCTGGAAGCCATGACAAACGCCCCGTAAAAATCTCTCTTTTACTCTCCTTGAGGTGGGGCTCAGAGGCGTCTCCCTTTGTCAGGTGCCTCGAGATAACGGCCGTCGTGAACTGGCACCCCAATGAAGCTGAGTTGAGTGTGTGAAAGAACCCCAATTATCGGAATAAATCGTGTTTCTCGCAAATCTTGCAAAAGTTTCAACAGTTCGGTGTCTAAAACAGAGTCATGGTAGAAAACCGCTCCGATCCAGCTTCGGCCCAGACGAACCAGAGTAGGCTGTGTGGGCTGTTCTTGTTTTTTCTGAATGATCGCGTGGTAGAAATGGGCACGAGCTAACAAATACTGCGTGTACGCGCTGCCTGGTCCGCACAACAACCTGTTTGCAGGGCGACGTCTGGGATGTGACACTCTCTAGTCTCGAGTCAAGTCTCTCTCTCTCTCTCTGCACTAAAAAATTATATGTAGACCCCTGATATCTCCGCGTGCCTCGTGAGAGTATCGTGCAAGTCAGTGAACGTTGGCGTTTTCGGTCAACGTCGGGTTTCCGGGACCTCTCCGTCACTGTGATGAAGAGCAATCATTCGTAAGCAGCCCAGTTTAAAAGCCGATCGATAGCCCACAACTCTCTCCTCACAGAACGGTCACAAACTGTTAGAAATGTCGATATAGTACATGTAATGCAATGGTTCATCCCCTTGGACCGCCATCGTTTTGAGAGAACGACGGTCTCTCAGTCCCGAATGCCTCTTTGTATTGCACACATTTTCCATTTTTCCCTTTGACCCCCAAATTCTGACCCATGCCGTTTCTGTTTCAGTTGCTCGAAACCATGCATCGTTACACAACCTGTTAAACCTTGAATAGGAGCAAAATCTGGAATCGCTCCCTTGTCAGCGGCGAAGAGCAGCTGGTGGTGACAGTGGTGACGGTGGTGCTGACGCTCACTTTGTTACCTACGTACGCAGAACGGCACAGTGACGTCGCTGACACAGAAAAAAAAAAGAAAGAAAACGACAAAGTCGAGCCACAGAACATCGGGTTATCCGGGCTCCTTCTCTTCAGATTCCCTTTGCTCCCTCCGTCCACGTCCTCCGTTCCCCCTCGATATTCGGCAAAATGAGCAAAGCAGGTTCCTAAAAGGTAGAAAGTGCTGACAGTCGACACTGAGTCCCCCCCCCCCCCCACCCCCCACCCTCTGCAACAGCTCAGTTACACGCGCTCCCGAATGCGACCTGTCGTCGGGTGAGAAGTCGAAGTGTTGGCGAATGTGACGCGCTCCAAACATCTGTCCGTTGTCTCTTTGATCCAAAAAAATACGCAGAATTCCACATCTGCCCTTCCCCCGCTTTTCACATATATTTTTTTTTCTTTTTTTTTTTACATCCTACATACACTATATATTACTATCTGTAAATTCTATATGCTCTCCATACTCTGCAGTAATCTAGACAGCCACGGGCAGTCAACGCATTGCGGCGTGACGTGTCTTTAAAAAGTGTTTCCACAGGCGATAAGAGGCACTGTCTTGTGTTTCTAAAACCTGACTTTCAAAAAATAAACTGGATGTCATGCTTGCAGGCTGCGCCGTCGTCGCAGGGCGGCGCTAAAGGTCCGCCGCCCGCTACTCTTTGTCCCCGTCCTCGCTGCTTCCTGCAAAACACACAGGGGGACAGCAACACTCAGTGGGACAGCCGGCAGAGAGAAACCGACTAACTGACATTGTTATTGACAACGATTAATAACATTATCCTGATTCTGATCGTGATCACAAAACACCTTGGAGCCAAAAGCTAGTTTCTCACACCTGAATCAAGCCTAAAATATGACTGAAGAGGCCTTTAATGCTGACAGATATCACCTGGATTTGAATTAGAATCAACTCTGAATTCAGACCTCCAAAGAAATGTAAGTAAAGGTACATTTCTTAAAGGTAAGGGGAGGACCCTGCATGACCCTGCAGTATTGTAGTATGCAGTATCAAAGTAGATTCAGAGGAGATGTGTCTTGTCCTAAATAAAAAGGAAGTGAGCCGTTTCCGGAAGACCCACCTCCTATGGAGTCCATGTCTGAGTCGGAGATGTGGGTGATGGAGAAGCGGGACACGCTGGAGGGGGAGACGGTGAAGCGGGAATGCTGCACAGCCGGTTTGGGCTCTGGAGCTTTAGGGACAGAACGGGGCGGGGGGGAGTCGGACACTGCGGTGGATGTCGGCAGGGGGAGAAGCGGAAAGTCGTCCTCCCACTCGTAGCCTGCACCTGGGCGAGGTGGGTAAGAAGTGGTGTCCGTTAGGGCTAGGGTCTCTACATGCTGAAACAAAGTTGCTTACGTCAACATAAATTCCTGCACTCACTCTCCTCTGAGATATTTCCGTCTGAAGAGTCATCGGACGCATTGACGCGATCACGCGATTTGCAACTTGAACCTTGTCCCTCCGCTTCCAGAGGGAAGCCGTGCTCAGCCAGCTCCTTGGTTGGACTTTCCTGGTGGGACAGAAGTCGAACGGGAGAAAATGCTGGAGCTTTTGCTTGATTCAACACCAGATCTTGGCTAAGCTGCAATATTTTAAAGGGACACTGTGCAGGAATTAGCCGCATCTAGCGGCGAGATTCAATGTTGACGTTCAAGCAAATGGCGCACTCTAGCGCCTCCCTGTTTCAAACATGTATCGCAACTACGGTAGCTGTGGCGTGTCAAAAAGCCTCTCTTGCTAGTTTCGCCTCCACTGTCTCCGCGCTGGCTCAATATTTGTCCCTCACTGGTGGCTGTAGTTTCAAGATGGCGGACTATCATGGCGCCGCCCTGCCTGTGAACTTACCCAGCACATCTAGAAATGAATCTAAAATCCTTTTTTCACAAGAATGTGTCAAACCGTTGAGAGAATAATCGATTTTGACATCGATTTTGGGAGATAAGAAACAAAACATATGACACGCGCTCGTACATATGGAGACCAGTGACCACAGCCAAGTGAGTTCACCCTCTGCTCCTCACCTGGTCAAACAGGTAGACGGTGACGTCGTCGAAGAACGACACCGTCTTCCTCTTGTGCCGGAGCTCCTCCTCCCGCGTCCCGTCAGCGGAGGGCGGCGCGGGCGCCTTGAGCAGGCTGCGCAGGTGGTGCGCGTGGCTGTCGTCGCTCACCACGACGGGCACGGGGTGGCAGTCCTCGTCGCTCTCCTCGCCGGCGCTCTGCTCCTGCACGCTGTAGCTCCGCAGCTCCTCGTCCGACTCGTCGCTGTCGTCGGTGTCGCCGTCCTCCTCGTCCGCCTCCTCCCCGTCGGCCGGGGCGGCGCGGCCCTCGGCGGCGGGGAGCGGAGGGGTGGAGGGAGGCAGAGGAGAGGAGGAGGAGGAGGAGAAGCGCCTGGTGTGTGTGTGTTGCAAGGCCACCTCGTCTTTGGGTAAAGAGTGCGAGACTTCGCCTGACGTCCCCGATGGTTTGCTCTGACTCGCGCTGATCTCTGGCTCGTCTGTCTTTTCTTGAACAGAGGTTTCCTGACCCCCGGCATCCTCCTCCTCCTTCTCCTCCTCCTCCTCCTCCGCATTAACCTTGGAGGTAGCGTCTCCATGCAGAGCTCCGAGGGCTTCTTCCATGGCACCCACCACCTCTGCAGCCCAGTCCCCCAAGGATGAGCCCTCTTCTTGTGATGGCCATTCGTCCAGCCCTCCTTCCACCAGTGAGGTAGTGTCACTGGCTTCCAGAGGAAGCCCTAGTTCCTCCTGGCCACACTCATCTGCCTCCATCTCCTGTATGGAGGAGCAGTCCGTCCCAAGTGTTTCGGGATGTTCCACGTCCAGTTTGATGTCTTTGTTAGCCACAGCGTCCTCCAGGTCTTCCTCCTCCTCCTCCTCGTTCTTCCTTTTCTCACCCTTCTTTTCCCCCATTTGTTGATCCATTTCAAGCTTCGTTTCATCTTGCACTCTCTCTGGCACTTCATCGCCTTCGTCCCTCGATAGCCTTTCACTCTCATAGTCTGAAAAGTAGGCGGAGTCTCTGTAGGGAGTCTCGTCACTAAGCGGCTGAAGGATGTCATCGCCTGTTTGTGAAGCTCCCTCAGCCGAACTCTCATCCAGCAATGGTTCACTCTCCGTAGGCACTACCTCGTCCTCCGCCCCTTGCGCCTCCATCACCTTGTCCTCTTCTGGCGTCGTCTTCCCCAGAGATTGCTCACGGGGTTCATGAGGCTCTTTAGGTACGAACTCTGGGCTCTCGTTGTTTTCTGTGTCGTAGCCACTGTCCATAGCTTTGGGAGAGCTGGAGGGGTGGGAGGAGGCTGGGCTGAAGCCCTCACTGAAGCCACTCCCAGATGGCAGGTCCATGGAGTCCATGGAATCGGGGGTTCCCACCTGCTTCTGCAGCAGCTTGAAGGCAGGCGAGGTGTTCAGCTCACTGGACTCGTCGACGAAGATGCCCGAGGTGACGTCGGTGATGTCATCCGTCATGTCGTCCTCCTCGTCGCTGCAGTCCAGGATGTCCGCCAGACTCACGCTGGAGCCGCCGCGGTCCGCGCCACTGTCGCCAGCTTGGCTGAAGTCGGACTGCGCGTCCGTCAGCACCACCATCACGTGCATGTTGTCAGATGGAGGTGGGGTGGCTTTGGCCATCGTCAGGGCCGCCTCTTCTGCTCTCGGCTCCGACGGTTTCTGCGTGATGGGGTCCTCTTTGACCGTTTCCTCCGCCTTCTCTCTGACCAGCGCGTCATCAAACGTGAGGTCAACGTACTGCTCTCCGCTGTCCTCCATCTTCACCGCGGCGGGCTTGGCCACAATGGGGCCACCAGGGGCGGGAGAGAGATTGATCATCTCCTCGTTGCTTGGGATGTCAATGACCTTGTCGCTGATGTAGCTGCTGTGACCGTAGCTGTGGCTGTAGCTGTTGTTTCTGACCAGCAGGCCTGTGAGCGGGTCAACAAAGTGTGAGTGGCAGCACTCCCCAGACACTGGCACCTGAGTCTCGCCCTCATGGCACAGGTAGATGTAGGTGTTGCAGTTGTCTGAGGGCACCATCGCGTGGTGTTTACTCAGACTAAGGCAGGCACTGTTATCTTTGGCCTGGTGGGGCTCCAGATAGTCAATTGGTTTGGGCAGAGCGTGGAAGGCCAGGCTGTGCTCCTCGGGCCAGGAGTCCTCGATGTCTGTACTGGGCATGGTGTAGTGAAAATCTACGTACGAGTCCTGTCTGCAGCTGTGGCTCGCCCGCCGATGGTGCCCCATGCTGCTATGGCTGTGTTTCGAAGGCCAAGTGTTGCAGGTATGTCTCTCCACAAATATGTCCTCCTCTTCCTCCTCGGAATCACTGTTTCTGTGCCCGATAAACAGCGCCCCCTCGGTCTCCATGTTGATACTGACAGAGTGGCTGTTGTGCCTGGTGTGGCTGGGCATGGTCTTCCTCAGGGAGCCCATCATGTCATAATAGCCCCCTGTGACATTCTTCCCGATGATGGAGCTCTGACTTGTGTCCAGGTACGTGTCTCTGTAGGCTTGCTGAGGTGGACTAATGGTGAGGACCGATGGGGATATTCCCAGTGGGTTCTCCAGCTCGCCCAGGGCCTGACGCAGGCTCCTCGACCCCCAGCTCTCTTGGTGATGCTCGCTGGAGAGCTCGCCTCCAATCATATACGGATCTATCCCCAATGGTGGAGAGTGCTCATAGTAGTAACCGCCATCCCTATCTTTGTAGGACACGTAGTGACTGGACTCCCAGGGCCGCAGGGGGCTGCACTCCGACACCTGTCCGAGAAGTGGCTCCATGGTGAGCGAGATGGCAGGACTTGAGTCATTGGAGTCATACACATCCGATTTGTGGATGTCTGCTGACCAATAGGGGCCCATGTTCTTGGCCTGTGATGGGCAGGCCATGCACTCACCAGAGTCAGCACTGCCCGTCAGAAAGCTGCCACTGCTGCCTTGGTAGTCTGGGCTGTAGGGGCACATTGTGTACTCTGGATCGATATTGCAGTCTACTGGCTCTTCGATGCGGATGTAGTACTCACTGCTCATTGAAGGGCTGTGGGCACTGAGGACAGGCAGGATGCCTGGAGCGTGGAGATGCTTGGGTTGGTAGTAAGGTGGAGAAACTCCATGGCTGAGGCTGTCCATGGGGCAGCCTCCCACAATGCCCCCTGGTGGGTAAAACGCTTCCTGACAGTGGTGACTGACCTGGCCGAGGCTGCTGGAGGATTCGGGGGCTCTGAACGATGCGTCTGCCCTGGCCTGCTCCCACTTGTACTCAAAGTTCAGGCCGTGGCTGGTCTCGGTGACGGTCAGAATGTCGTCCCCCGACTCTGAGTGGTATCCGTCGCTGGCTGCAAACTGCTCCAGGAGTGGGAAGGAGGAGGAGGTGGATGAAGGGTGGTCTCGTGGTGCAACAGAGGCACCGCGATGACCGTTAAATCCACTATTGGGACACATGGAGTTCCATCGCCTCTCAAAGTCCTCCTCAGCCTCGCTGGCTCCCTTGGCACACAGATAGCTGAGCAGCAAATGGACTTCTTCAGCTGTGGGTCTCTGGTCAGGCTGCAGCCAGCAGAACTGCATCACTTCGTACCTAAGGGCCACAAATATTGGTCAACCAGAGAAGCAGAGAAAACGAATGATAAAATAATAAAATGTAGGGTGCAAAAACCAGCATTATATAATAGCACAATAATTAGGCTCTCTCTCTGCAATTTGCTTTGGTGTGTTTGCCCTCCCAAAACACTGCTACTGCTAGATGCTTCTAAATGTGTTCCGAGTCTCACCAGCGCTCGGCCAGCGGCACTTTGAGCAGCGGCTTGGGCAGGCGCAGCTGCTGCTCCCTCACAGCATAGGTCAGCACCTGTCGATCAGAGTAGTGCCTGTAGGGCTGGTTCCCCAGCTCAAACAGCTCCCAGATCGTCACTCCCAGAGACCTGAGACACGGTGCGACACATTGCGACCATGACATATAAGATGTATATGACATATTGTCTATGATTTACAAGCAGATCCGTGCGCGTGTGAGTGCCCGTGTGTGATGATCATACCACATGTTGCTCTGTGGGGTTTGGTCAGCCAACAACAGGTTCCCGTGCACCTCATCCACGAGCTCGGGAGCGATCCAACGCAGCGGCACATACACCTGATCTGTGGTCACGTAGTAATCATCCTGACGTGGATAAGAGAATCATACATTTAGATACTTACATACATACATACACAAGTGAGAAGATAAAAATATGTAGAAAGTGGCATGACTGAGGAAGGAGTTCACTTTAGTTTCGTTCAGTTTATCCTGTGCCTGTCTGCTTATAGTGCTTGTTTCTCACCCACATATTTAGAACCAATAACATGCTCATAACAATGTTATTGGCTACGTCATGTTTCCTTTTCACAGACCTTGTACTTGGTGTGGGACAGACCATAATCTCCGATCTTCACCGAGACGTTAGCGGACAGCAAGCAGTTCCTCAAAGCCAGGTCGCTGGTGACACAGGGGAGGGGGGTGGGGGGGGACGGGGGAGGAAAGCGGTCGTTAGAGCTCTTTATCTTTAATCAACAAACAAAATAAGGGCAGAGGTCCGAGAGCAGGGTTGCCGTGTGTGTGAGCAGCCACATTCAAATGGTGTCTGAGCGCCGGATTTAGTGATCCTGGGAAGTTGCGGACGTGCTCGAGTCTGCTGCCTGTCTGGAAACGGACGAGCGTGCTCTGGAGGCGAGGGCTCACCGCCTGCAACAAAATCACTGATGCTGGAGTCTGTGAGGAGCACTCAAGCAGCACCAGGATATTGTTCCAGGAAGCAGCCGGGCACAGACACGGGCAGATTTTACCGACCATAACAAGAGAGCAACTACTGCTGTAAGGCTGTGTCATGTGTGTGTACAGAGGCGGCGGCGCAGGCCCAAAAACTAGAGGTTGTTTTGTTACCTGTGTGTGAAGTTGTGTTTATGCAGGTGCAAGAGTCCCGAGGCGATGTCACAAGCCATCCGCTGCAGAATCAGGGGCTCTGGGGTCATGGCCTCCGAGTTTCGGCAGCTGTGGAGGTATCCCTTTACGTCCCCCTGGACAGAGCGGAGACACAGATGCGGATGTTACGGCGTCTGGCCACTAGGTGGCAGTCTCATCACTGAGCTTGATCACATTGAAACTGTGAACTCTGGACTGGCACTAGGCCACGGTGTGGTGACAGTTTCATTTAGTCATTGTTGTTTTTGCTTCAATTGGAAAATGCTTCAATATGCTATGCTATGCTACGTTATGGCCACAGCGAGAAGGCTGCTGGTTCTTCATTGCAAGACATGAGAGTGTGATGTGTGTTGCCTGCACACATCGCACTTGACTGGCCCTTGACCAGGTACTTCCAGTATCAAATCAGGTAAGATGTTAGATCAGTTTTACTTCATCTCATATTAGAATCACATCATACATCATGTTCTTCAGATTTGAAAATCTAGATGTCTTTGGGCATAAACTTTATAGAGTCTGTCCCTCCCTCATTCTCTTGATTGCATTAATTAGAGCAGACCTCCCTAGGCCTCACAGCAAGAAGGCTGAGGGTTTGTGTCACAGTCCCAACAATTTCTATATGGAGTTTGCATGTTCTCATGTGTGAGTGAGTCTTTTCTTCTATTCTGGCTCCCTTCAATGGGCCAAAAACACGCATTTGGTTCGGTTGTAGACTCCATATTGGCACGCATCTAGAGCTAATGTGTCTCTCAAGGAAAAGAGCATTTAATATTGACTGCGGGCAACATGTTTCCACCGACTTCTCTCGCGCCGTGCAGTAAATTCAACAGTGGCAGACACGAGGGGGCAGGCAGCCAGTTCTTAATCCTTTGATGAACTAATCCAATATCACCACCGACATTAGTGTTAGACCGACTGAATTAGCCCTCTGCAGCCGACGGCGGACTCAGAGTGTACTGTGACTTATTGGCAACTTTGGGCTCGTCTGCCAAATATTTACAGGAGTTGCCAAGAATGATTTTATTACCAAATGTAATTTTTAAGAAGTCCCATAAACCACGCATTACACAGGGTTTTCAATCCGTTTAATGCACGCAATGAGTTGCCGGCTTTGAATCTAAGGCGAGGGTCAGAGGTCTTGACAGCCGCCTTGATAAACTACGGCGAATGTATGAGACTGTAGATTATTCCGTGCACTTCACGCACCGAATGTGCCTCAGCCCCATATCGAAGCACTTAGTGGCAAAGGCACATTTACGCCGCCATGATTTTATCGTGCCTCTCGTATCCTTAAATGAAATGACGGATTTCCAACGGGGGGAACAGCTGCACATTCGTCCTCCCTGCGTTTGTGTGCGTTAACTACATCTCTCTCGCGCACGCACACACACGCACGCACGCACACACACAGACCCGACCGTGGGTTTTGGATACTCACCAGAGGACAAAACTCCATCACCAGCAGGTAGGGAGTGACCTCGGTGCACTGGGCCAGACACTGCACCAAGGCATGGTGCTGGAGGGTGCTGGAGAGCAGAGGAAGAGGAGGCCACAGCGCTGACTCACTTCAAACACGGCACTTGCACCACTCGAGCACAGTTTAGACAGCGTGAGAACACGTTTGGCTCGAATGCTAAAGGACGTGCACCAATCCCAGCTGGGGGAAGCTAAAATATCCACACGGAAGCATAGCAAATGTAAAGAATGACTGTACATCTGACTGCCAATGATGAGCTATGACTATCATCACTAGACTCACACAGCGGAAGAATTCCCCCCACAGCCCCACTTCCAAAAGCTGCTGAACGTGACAATCTACCGATCTTGTTTGGCATCGACTCAATGAAAACAGCATTTAGTCGGTATCTTTAAAGCGCTCCTCGATCAGCCCCATCGACTTCTGTTAATGAATGAATAATGAAAATGTATAAAAAGAAAAAGTACCGGTATGGCTGAGCCTCCTCCAGGAAGTGCATCTGGTCCTGCACGCTGGCGCTGGCCTTGAGCTCCTTCACGACCACCTGGGTGGTGCTCAGGCCCGTGTTCACCTCCCCCAGCAGAACCTGGAAACAGCCACAGCCAGCACAGACATATATGCACACGGAAGGCAGGGGGGCAGGCGCGGACATTCGCGGCCGGGCAGAGAGCGGGGGCGGGAACACACGCATGGACGGATGGACGTACCCAGCGATGCGCGCGCACGGATGGAGGAGACGGACGATTGTTCATGAGAGATGAGCGATGGAGGGGAGGAGAAACGGGCAAAGATGGAGGGGGGGGGGGTGAGAGACAGCAACACGTTAGCCGGTTGTTGGAGGCGTAACAGAACATGGTTCGGCCCGCACTCCGGGGCCGGAAACCTACTCCACCACTCCTTCTATTTAATTCATGTGTTTAAAAATGTGTTTTCAAGGTGTTTCAAGGGATGAGTGGACTTCAGGGGGACATCAGGATGGGCCTTACGTTATGTGAGCTTACCTTCCCAAACCAGCCATTCCCGATCTCCTTCAGGTACAGGAGGCTGTGGCGGCCCACGTCTGCGGATTTCACCAGTTGGACTGAAGGGAGAGAAGAGGAGGGAGTGGTTGAAAAAAGTGTTTCAAACACAGTGTTTCAAAAGTGTTCGACACAGAACAGCCTCCGATCACTCAACCTGCTCGCGGTTCTTATTATCTATTATCGCCTTTTGTTTACTCTGGCAGATTGATAAAAATGTGGGCGTGATGCAGGTCGCTGAAGTGACCCCGCTCTGAAGTTGGATGATTGCACAAAACACAGCGCAAACACCGAAGTGAGACCGACCCGGCCGTTAGAATCGCTCATTGGTTTTTCAAGCCGGTAGATGGAGACTAATGGCCGCTTGGAGCCAAAGGAAAATGAGATATGCTGTATTCGACCGTCCTTAAGGACAAGGAGAGCAGAACGAATGTCCAGAGGGTTCCAGAGGTTCACAGGCGAGCTGGAGCCGCAGCCCTGCGAGCTATTGTCTTCAAACCTAAGTAAAGAGATGTCTGTTAAAGGGTCGATCACCAAAAAGGGTCCTAGAATTACAGATATAGCAAGTGGAAACATTTTGAAGGGGCAGCTTTTCATCTGCTTTGTGGAGGGTAGACGATCTCAGTCCGTGTTTTTTTTTCTTCCTCCTTTTAATTTTTTTTAAAGATTTCAAAAAAACACATTCAAAATATTCAATTTTAGTCTAATTTCTAGTCATTCAAGTTGTTTTCATCTGAACTGAGGTTGATGGAAAGATAAGAGCAAAAATATGCTTTTGTCCCTCAGAGTAAATCCGGGTGTGTTTGTTTTCCCATCTGCAGCGTATTCAATTTTCCATAAAAATAGGATTATTGACCAAAAAAAACAATTCAAGTCGGTATGATACAGTGAAAGTTTTGGCCAAATTGGGAAAAATTACCCGTAGTGGATGAGAATTTGTGAGAGTCAAAAGACCTAACACAGCCCACGTCCTGCAGCTATACGAGCACATATGAACAACAACAAACAACAACATCGGGTATGGAAACATGAAGTCACACAGCACGATGTTAACAAAACACTTGGGGTGGGGGGGGGGGATTCACCGCTTCGACTCGTTTCCAGATGACGCTGCTGCAGCCGTTTCAGCCACAGCACGAACATGGTGTCGAAGCCCGGCGACACGTCTCCGAGCTCTACATGACAGCGGCCACAGGGTGAGAGAATGCACCACGAAGGCCCCGGGCGGTCCACGTCTACCCGCGTCAACCCTTCCTGTGCCCCGTCCCGTTGCCGCCGCCCGTTCTCCGCACGCGAGCGGTCGTCTCCCCGCCGCCGCCGCCGCTGCGATCCTCCTCGGGACGCCCTCCGCGACCTCTGCCGACCCGGGTCCCTCCTGCACGCCCGGCGGGGCCGTCCGACCCCATCGCAGCCCAGCGAGACCAGTGAAACAGGTCTCACTTCCCCTCCCCGGTCTGCTCCTGCATCCCCCGCCCCTCCGCTA
This sequence comes from Karalla daura, assembly GCA_029224185.1. NCBI lineage: Eukaryota > Metazoa > Chordata > Actinopteri > Chaetodontiformes > Leiognathidae > Karalla > Karalla daura. The sequence goes on along the minus strand of CM055207.1, from coordinate 17,938,781 downwards.
TCTTTCTCCTGATGACACTCCGGGGCGAGGAGGCGGACAGATGGATCTTTGTGGCCCCACCCCACCCCCCCCTCCACCCCCCTCCACCCTCCCACCCCACCAGGCCGCTGCACAGGCCCGTCACTGTGTGGCGGCCATATTGGACGCCCCCGTCTCTTGCCCCAGACTGGTCATTCCTGACACCCACTCGCGCTCTCCGGCCCCGAGCAGAATAAGCCGCATTGTCTGGCCGCCGTGGGGCAGCGTGGCACCAGTTAGGACCAGTTAGCGCACACACTGGGACCATTATCCCCGGCTCCGTGACACAGGATGGGGGCTGATGGGCAATAATGCGGGCCCAAGCAATGGCCCCCGAATACGCCATGTTGCTAACTCTCCAACTTTTTTTTGTTGTTTTTTTTACAGGGAGCAGCTTGGTAGCTCACATTTAGATGGGTTCCAGTCTCAGACTGGGTTCAAGGGCCTTTGGGGATGGATTCTGCACGTTCTCCCTGCGTCTGCGTGGGTTTTTTCTTGAGCACTCTGGTTTCCTCCCACAGTTCAAAAAACACGTGTGATTAAGCCAACAGCACACTCGAGACTGGCCGTTTGCACTGTGTGCGCGCACGTGAAAGCGAATGGGACAACAGTGGAAGGAAGCACAGGTTAATTCCACTGTTTCATGGTTGAAACCGGTCCCTCCTGTCACCATCTGCCAGCGTGCGCCGCTCTTTTACATATGTGCCGCATTGACACTGGCTGAGTGGACGCACGCTCCCTCCTGCTTCCTCATTCCTTTCCGGACAGGGCGGAAGTACTTTGCGCAGGGGCGAAGCTCTCCGGTGCCTCTGAGGCACGGACGCTAACTGGATTTCCATTTGACGGCCCCCGTCTGGCCCGCTCCCGTCTGCGAGCCCGCTCGAGCTCGGCCAGGAAGTCTTCAAGGGAGACGCGCGGCAGCGGCTGAATCACTCAGAGCTTAATGGAATTCCCATTATGCTCTTCCACCCCGGTGCCTGCCGGTGCAGCTGCGGAGCCGCTGCCCTTGGCCCGCTGCTTAGAATCACTCGTGACGTCTGCCTGCTGTCGCCGTTGCGCAACCGGACTGGACGGAGACGGTAGCGTGGCGGAGGCATGTGAGGGTTCGAAGGCGAGGGTTCGAATGGAGGCGCGGAGGGGAGCGCAACGTGACTCCTCGAAATGCGGACCTTTCCACATGTGTGCCGTTTGACATGGGTGGGGTGGGCTTTTTTTTTTTTACAGCTTACGCAGAGCAGCCCGCAGTGAGGAGCAGCTGCGTCGGGGCGGTGGTCCCTGGGACCGGTGCCAGGGAGCCCGGCAAGTTCTCACAGGGCCGGCTGCCTCATCGGGAGCTCCACCTTTTCGCACGGCGCTCCTGCGACGGTGCCAGCAGCAGGACCGCGGTGGAGCTGGAAGCGTCCGGGGAGGAGAAACCAGATCCACTCCACCAGGGGTTGAAAACCACAGGCCTGCACCTGCCGGAAGACAACCTCCAGAGCTTTTCATTCGCCGTCCAATAACTCCACTCCAGTCGCATCTCTCTCGCAGCTCCCCCCGCTCCCCTCCATCCCCCTGCTCTTCCTGTTGTCCTGTTTAAGTTTAGCCCCCGGGCTTTAATATTTCATCGCCTCGCCGAAGCCGTCGCAAACAGATAAACTTGAGCGAGGCAAGCTGGACGATTGGAAGTATAGAGAGAGAGAGAGAGAGAGAGAGAAAAAGACAAGCAAGCGAGGGGAATGTAAAGAAGCACATTAACAAGGTGGAGTCTGAGTCCCATTAGGAACAAATTTCTCCTCCTGATGAAGTCAGTGGGTGGAGCAGTCCTGAAGGTGCAGTAATGGATCCCTGACCCGACTACACTCATATGGTTTCTATTACTCAGTGAAGATGAAACATATGTTAAAGGGCCAGCCCCATCGAAATTGCAGAACAGAGCAAAGGAAACGACAGATCTATGGGCTCTCTCAACGCAAGGAGCCTGAGAAAGTTTTGTTCTCTGCGATTTTCCGAGACAAATGCTCCGCGTTTGTGACTGTTTTGGGTGTTTTTACGCAAATACGTGACGGTAAACCGGTAAAGACGCACCAGAGATGGGTCTGTTTGTGCCTGGGTGCAATGTGTGGGCGTGGCCCACTAAGTCTGCCGTGTCATAAGTTTATCGGCCAAGCCGATCGGCTCATTAGCGGACAACGGGAGCCGTTGTCAGGGAGAGCGGGACGGCGGCCGAGCGAGCGAGCAGGGACTCTCTCTCTCGCTCGCTCGCTCTGGGTTTTGTGCTCCCGCATGCCTCGCATTCCGAGCAGCGGCGGTGTGGGCCGGACGCCTGGACCCCATTATGCAACAGGCAGATGTTTGTGGGAGAGAGAGAGAGAGAGAGAGAGCGCGAAGGAGCACAGGGTTCATCCTGTGGGGACCCGCGGCGAGGGACCGCGGGGATAGGCGGGGGCCCGGCCGGCGGAGGCCAGCATCGGGGCGGCGTTCGCCCCGGGGACCGGCCTTGGCCGACGCCAGACACGCAGCGCTCACGCCCTGCGAGCGCGCCGAGCCCGCGCAGAGCTTGCGTCACTTTGCGGAGCAAACGTTTTTTTTCATAAACAAATATAAAAAAAAAAACGGCCGGAGCCGTAAATCACGAAGCACTGAGGCCATCGAACGTGATGTCATGTTTGGATATTCCTTCGCCATCGCTCATCTGATCTTGTCGTTCACCCCCCCCCCCCCTTCCACGGCAGAGAAAACTCCCCCAGCCGCTCTGTGGGGAAGGGAAAGATTTATGCGGTGGGACGGGGAGCAGTTGGAGTCGGAGGAGGCCTCTCGGACGCTTGCCTCACGCTTTGCGCGGCCGTTGCAGCTCGTTTCGACCCCCCCCCCCCCCCCCCCCTCCCCCCCCACCCAGGACTTCAACCTGCTGCCGTGGAACGCGACCTCGACGTCTCACCTGAGCGGGAGGGCTGCTTGGCCACGGGCAGCGACACCTCGGTGAGCGGCAGGATGTAGACGTCCGGGCTGCCCTGGGAGGCCGGCGAGGCCAGGGCGGACATGTCGGCGTGGTACTCCTCCCCGTCCACATTCCTGAATTCCTGGAAAACACACGCACGGGAAAATACACACAGGGGTCAAGGGCGCCGGGCATCGGGGCGCGTCACGCCTTACGCTCCGTCTGGCGGGGTCGGTGGAAAGGTCACCGCTGTGAGGTCCCGGAGCGGAGGCAGGGAAGCCGCGGGCCGTAACGCTGTAACGTGCACTGTAACGTGTCTGTAGGAGGAGATTAGCAGCGCCGCGGGAAAACAGATTCCAGGGCTGCTGCCACTTTGGCTGATCGAGCGAGGCAGACGGCGCGGATAGACTGAGGCGAGCTGTTCCGGCTCCGTTTTGAGAGGCTGCTTGAAAAGCCCCGGCGTAAACAAAGCCAGGCTGATCTGTGCGCCGATTATTTGCGCGTTTCTCAATCCTCCACTTCACAATCAAGCCCGATGACTTTAGCGCTGCGGCTCACCCTGTAAGAAGAGAGGCTCCCACGACTCACTCAGAGGGAATGGTGTTTGTTTTTTTTACATATTCACAGATATAATCTTTAAATATCTCAGCATCGAAAGTGCGGCTCGGCTTCACAGACCAGTGAGTCGTCAAGCCGCACAATGGCGGATTTGTGTCTGAGGCCTTGCTTTCATCACCCGCACAGCAAAGATGCCTCAAATGCTCAAGAGCGGCGTTTCGTACTTGAAAGGAGCTGTGGATGACTAATTTCAACGAAGCTAAGCGGCAAAACGAGAGAACGTCTGCGAGAGTGAGGTTAAATTTGACGTTTGGAGAGAGTGGTGGAGAAAACGGGGTTTAAAAGGATAAATTGTGTGAAAGGAGAAACGAGGGATTTGTCAGCTGTACATTGTCCCTCCTCCCTCCCCACACCCTGCTTTTTTAGTGAAATCCTACTACTTTAAATATTTATGTAATCAACCAAGTCCGCTCTGTTTATCTCTACCAGCTGTGTAAACACTGCTAGTCTTCATTTTATCATCAGTTTCTCTCCCACTTTTAAGAGCAGTTTCTTAACCCGCGATCAGATGAAAACGCAATGCATCCTCCAGTGTCGATTTAACACGAACATTCGCACATAACCCGGGTTCATTTCAGATTTGAGAACCGACTGGCTCTTTAAATCCCCCGAGTGGGTCTGCAGGTCCTCCACAGCTGGTTCTTCCGAGCTCCACGAGTTAGTTTAACGCACTGAGGCGTTGGCGTGATGAGGAGCGAGGAGAGGCTGAAAGATTCCTTCTGTCTGTTGGAACGAGGAGACACATCACAGGATGAAGAGGAGGCCGAAAGGGGAGGGAGAGAATTGGCCGCAGCCTCAGACCGGATGTCAGAATAAAAGTCCCTTAGTTGGGAGCTGGAGAGCAGTGGGGTCCCAACGCTGGAAAAATGTGACCTGCTGCAGCCCTGTGTAACACCCACACACACACACACACACACACACACACACACACGCACACACACACGCTCACATGCACTCACGCACATATACACAGCCACGCACACGTATGCATACACACAATCGCCTCCTCTCTCACTTCATCCTGTCCCAAGAATATGAGCGCGCACACACACACAGACACACACACACAAACACATACGCTAAGCCTCAGTTCCAAATCTTCACACGGCCTTACTCGCCCTCACATTCAACATGTGGTTTCACTCTCCGTATTGACACACGCACGCACACACACACGCACGCACGCACGCACACTCGTGCATACACAAACCTGCAATCGCCACCCCTCATTTCCTAAATCAAGATCTGCAAGTAATATAAGAAACTCAGTCACAGAATGCAGTTTGTTGTTTTTTCCCTGGGCTAAAACTCAGAAAACCTTCCAGCAATACAAAGCAACAAAAGCGGACGACTCCAAGTTCGATGAAAAAAAACATATTTTTTTCCTGGTGATTCATATATCAGTCAAATGTTTGAATTAAAACGGCTGAAAAAAATGACGTAATGATAGAGAAAATGTGACATTGCATCTAGAAAATAGCGTTTAGTCACTGCGTCCCAGTTTGCATTGACCAGAGACGGACCTGCCCTCGACCCTGCAACAGCACAGCCAACTTACCTTCCCACAGGTGAGGAGGACATGGTCGACACCCTCAGCTTGGCAAACAGCATCTCAGCCACACTGCTCCTCTTGCGCACACCCATAAAGACACACACAGATGCTTCATGCCCTCACAGGCCTCCTGCGTGTGTGTGTGCGTGTGATGTGTGCAGCGGCTACAGAGGAGTAAGACATCGGGGCTCTGAGTCCAGAGAGGAGGAGGAGGAGTGGACCACTGACTGTCCCCTGGATCTGCTGGGATGGAGGGATGGAGGGAGGGAAAATGAGGAGTGGCGGGCTGTGGGGTGGAGGGGGGGTTGCACCATCTCCCCTTTCACAGAGACCCGACTAGGAGTTGTCTCGAGAGAGAGAGAGAGAGAGAGAGAGAGAGAGAGAGAGAGAGAGAGAGAGAAGGAGGGAAAAAGAGAGAGACCCTCAAAAATGTGAGGGAGAAAAAGGAGGAGAAAGAGGAGGGGGAAGTAAGGGTACTCTGTGTTTGTGTGTGTGTGTATAGTTGGGGGTTTGTCACATTCTATACATGTGACATCACTCACCCTCTTCCCTCCTCTTCCTTTCTCTCTCTCCCAAAAGCCAAAGAACATCTGCAGGGCAGTCCCCTTCCCCACTGAACCCAGGAAACACACCCACACACGCACGCACGCACACACACACACACACACACACACACTCTATACTTGTGAGAACTGTCCACCGTTTACTTTCATCCTTGACCTCTGAACCTAACCCTGAACTTCACGATCCCTCCCCCATCCGACCTGAGATGTTACTAGCTCTACCAAAGTAGAGGCAAATCCGCTGACCAGGGATGTGGAGTCATCTAGAAACACAAACACTGCTCAAAACGCACTAAAGCGATAATCAGAGGCCCTTTTCAATCTCCGGAGCGGTAGCTTGACATTTGGCACGCTGCTTTCTTGATGAGAAAACATTTCTAGGATGAGATGAGATGTATGCCTCTCCTAGCTAGTTTAGCTTAGTGTAAAGACTGGAATACTGGGGGGGGGGGGGGGGTTCTGTGCTATAGGAATGCGCAGGTCCACCTGTTTGTATGTTTTTCCCATGATGTGAGCAACAAGGAATGAGGAATTCTGCCTCGGAAAAACCACAAACATAAGCAGCGAGAAAGGTCACAGGAAGTTCTTCATCCTTCTGCGAAACACAGTGGGCTTTTTCTCCCCCCAACCCCCCCCCACCCCACCACCACCTCCTCTCTCCCTTCCTTTTTTAATATTTTTTTCCCCTGAAATTCCCTCTTCCTGCCGGAGGAGAGGCTGTGTCTAATTCCAGATGGGGCCCTGAGGAAGGATGGGCTCAAGGGTATGCCCTTCCACACGCCCTTGCGCCCTCTCTCTCTCTCTCTCCTCCCCCTCCTCCCACTCAGGCCCCTGCCCTGAACACACCCCGACAGGTCAGAGCTGGGTGGTCTGAGCCGCCGCGGACACAGACTTGGCACTGGATGCTGCAGCGCCCTCTAGAGGCCGGGGCCTAAGGGTGTAATAACAACTGGTGTCATGATAAACCATGGTAAAATGGTTTCAGTTGTAATTACCATGGTGACTGGGGCCGGACCGGTAACCTGCAGCACGGGACTCCAGATTAACACCTCTGGGTATATATAAGAGTTAAAATGGTTCTATACGAATTGTTACTATTGCAGACTCTATGTTTGGGGCAACCTGTCAACCTGGCAAACTGTTTCAAAACAAGATATTTTTCAAAATAAAACATATTTCATTATGAATTTCAGCTCTTTCTGTGCAGCCTGGTATCAAATGATACCGGTCTATAGCCCGGGTAGACCGTGCTACGGCCCGACCTGGGTAGACCATGAGCACTGTACCCAGTAGAACTTTAAGACATGATTAAAATGAAGAAGAACACTGAGAATGTTGCGAAAAGAAAAGCATGTTATGATATTTTGCTAAGGATGCTCCGGCGATCAGTGGTGCTTAATGTATTCACTGTACAGTGCATGTGTGTCCGAAGACATCGAGTGTCCGTGCTATAGACACACAGACAAGCACTTAAACAGTCATATGTACATTCACACCAGTCCTGCATTGCACTCACGCACGCACACACACACACACACACCCATCTTCTTTGCTCTCTGTCCCACTTTCTCCCCGGTGCTGTGACCCATTTCGGCGCGGCTCAGAAACGGGGTCGGAATCTACGACACAACAACCGTCTGAAAAGCTGCGAGCCTCTCCCACCTTTGTCTGCTCTCCCATCAACATCCTCGGGACACAAATAGCCGCAGACCTCGCGTCCCGAGCGTAATGGAAACTTCCGCACAAAGGCTGCGGAGGGCGTTTCACGTCCAGTCCATTTGCAGCTTTGCTCACAGGCAGAGCGTTACGGCACGAATCTCTCCATTAGAGGAGCGTGTGTGCGTGCGTGTGTGTGTGTGATCGTGCGTGTGTTGGCGGGGGCGGATGGGGTTGCGCGTGCGGCCGCGAGGCGACGCCCACCTTGAAGCCCGTCTTGCCCTTCTTGCAGCAGAGGCAGGCCAGCATGAGGAAGACGAAGGTGAAGAGGCCGGAGAAGGAGACGGCCACCACAGCCAGGGACGACGGCCAGGACAGTTCACTCAGTGGGGCGCCATCTGCAGGACAAGTGGCACACACAGTCAGAGCCCGGCGAGTCCCAGGAAGAGCACAGAAACACGCACGAACATGCGGCACAGTTGTGTCCATCAACTCTTCTCCATCAACACTTTTTCCACCGAGCTGTGACTTGAGGTGATAAAGTGGATACACAGTGGAAACACCCCGAAGGCATCACATCATAAACAGCTCCCACGTGTCCTTCAAGGACATCATTTCGGTTCTGTGATTTTTTTTGTTTTGTTTTTAGCAAAACAAGCAATTTGCATATAAATAACGCCGGTTTATATTTAATTAAAAGGCTGCAATTAAAATAAGGATACAATATTAATGCGGTTTGCTCTGAACATCATACCCCGCTCGTTTTTTTCCCTCTCTTTCGGCTCCCTTCATCTCTTCCCGCTGCTCTGCATCCACTCTGAACATCGCACTCTCTCCCGCAGATCTGGGACATTTTTTTTCTCAGGTTTTGTAGTTTTGGTTTGAGCGGTGTCGATGCGTTTCTCCCGTTCCGCTGCGCACCCCGAGATGAAACCGTTACCGGGGAAACAGATTGGAGGGACGGCCAGGCAGGGTCGCCTTCAGCTGTAAATCTCGCACGCCCAGTCCTGCCAACAGCAATGCCAACCAGCACACACGCACACACAGGCAGAGATGCAGAGTATGTGTATGTGCGCGTGTGTCAGACTCTTAGTGTAATTGGACAGTGTGTGAATGCTGCTGCTCAGAGACAGTTTGGCAGAAAGCGGGAAGAGGAATCGAATCGGAGAAAAATATAAACGTGCAAATCTAACGGTTATACACAGGATCTGTTAGACCAGCTCGGGCCGGGGTGTGGGGGGTGAAGGTTGTAAAGTTCCTGCCTTACGATGAAGTTCTGGATTCATTACAATGTTGTCGCTCTCATAACAGGCAGATAAAAACGTAACTCTTAGCATTGGAACACCTCCACAACTGCACACGTTATTGTTCAAATCCTCTGCTCCCCCTGGGAGATGGACGACACACACGCTAAGAGGGGAAGTGAGCGGAAGAGGGGGAGGGAAATGTGAGGAGAGATGACACATCCATCTCCACGTCTTCTATCTCATCTCAGGCCCCGCGGACGAGTGGAGGGACTTGAAAGGCAGCGTCAGCAGCCCGGAGGAAAGGAAGAGAGATAGCGATCTCGACCGCCTCCCTCCCTCTTGTTGTTTATCACACAGTGATACGCGCAAGTGTTTCGGTCAGGGCGATGAATCGTAACAAAAACCAAATTACAGGCATGGTATATAAAAAAAAAAGATCATTGAATGTGTCTCCGGAGCTTGCACCACAGCTGTGTGTTGTCTTTTCTCCCCTCGCCGCTTGAAATCGATGCCATTGACCACCACTCTCGATGAAATAGAGCAGCTTCTCCGTCCCGTCGGCTGGAACGGGCGCCGATCCGAAGAGACAAACGTCTCGTGCTAAAGGTCACACAGGTTCACAGCGACGTGTCGCGGCCTGGTAGTTCCATTAGCCACGCCTGGGAAAACGGCGGTCCGTATACCGAGACAAACGCAGCGAGGTGTTGGATGCCCGCAGGCCCAGCACGGATCGGCTCTCGGATCGGGGGTGGCGGCCATTTTTGGCCTTCCGAGGCTGCCTGATGACTAAAGGATGAAGAGCTGTGCTCTCCTCTCCTCCTGGAGAATCTCTTCAGCACTCGACATAGAGGCAGAGCAGCCGCACTGGCTCGGAGCGAGGGCGGGGGGGAAACCACGAACTGAGCCTGACTCCATCTGACAGTGTTACAGAGGCTGAAAATCACACATAGTGCTCGCACCAAATGCTTTATTTGGTCTCCCAGTTTCTCCAGATTTCTCTCTCTTTTGCAGTAATATGAAGCTGTGGCAGATACTCATGAGCTCTACATGATCAACTCCGATGATATCTATCTATCGATCTATCTATCTATCTATCTATCTATCTATCTATCTATCTATCTATCTATCTATCTATCTATCTATCTATCTATCTATCTATCTATCTATCTATCTATCTATCTATCTATCTATCTATCTATCTATCTATCTATCTATCTATCTATCTATCTATCTATCTATCTATCTTTCTGTCTGTCTGTCTATCGATCTATCATGGAAATGCATGTGAAAATGTGAACAATGCAATATCTAAATGTTGTACTGAATTGTTCCCAACTGACATGGACCCAACAACACAAATGAAATCAAATGGTTTCTGTACCTTCAGACAAAGTCTATGTTACCCTTTATTCGACTACCTGACGTGCAGCTCAGGTCAAACGTGACACGGGAGTGCGGACCGCTCAAGAAAACAGTGAGCGACACCACTGAAGTCACAGACAGCATGACACGTGAGATTAATGCATCCCTGAATAGGTGGATGCAGATTAGCGATGCAGATTAACGATGCAGATTAGGAAGAACTAGGACAGGAAAAACTAGCAAAGCAGTGTAAAATATCTGCAGCATCGTTTCCCCATCCTTACTCCAGTTTTTGTGGTCAGGGACATGCAGAGACTGTGGCCTCTCCGCCTGAGTTGAGTAGGTAACAGCTCAGGTGACTATTTATCATTTATTTGTTGAGTTCAGGCTGAAACGACATGAGCCAACGATGTTATACATGTTATAAAACAGCAGAGAATTGTATGAAAGCAATTGACACATGTCCAAAAGCACTGGTTATTTGTCCTCATTCCAGGAATGAGGACCTGCAACTGTGATGTGCACAAATGACTAAACGCTGAGGAGGTTGATCTACGAGAACTTTCATGCTGACATGAGAGAAACTTTCCCATCCCCCATGTGCCTGCCTTCAAAATCCTCGCCGTTTCATTTCGTCGCATCTGAGATCTTCACGTCGATGTCAAAAAGCAGTTTTGCTCTTTGGCGATAGTGAAAGAGGCGGCTGTAAAAATGTTGACGGCACGCTCTCAGCTGCAAACATGTCTCATCTTTGAATTGCATATTTTTAATTCATGGACTTTCTATGTGTCAAAAACCTTTTAGAAGACATAAAAGCCACCGAAAAGTTTCCGAACTCAAACTCAGTGCCCGTGTCGGCTCAGGAGCAAACTCCATGAAGAGTACGGTGAGAGAGCTGGTTGGAAACGTGAGCCGAAGATGCGTCTTTTCAACACATGCTGCTGTTCTACAGTCGTTATTTCAATGTCAGATATCACTCGCTTGTTAGTGGCATAGATGTCACCACATGCCTCATTTAGCGTCTATATGCACACATAAATACGTTTGAAAAGTACCACGAACAAGCAAGTGATATCTGACATTGAAATGACAATAGCGATAACGTTTGAATGACAACTAACAAAGGGCTTCGAGACAGAAATTCCAGACTGCTTTTTGACATCGATGTGAAGATCTCAGATCTTCAGAAAGAACTGAAGCGGCGAAGACGTCCAGGGCAGGCACATGGGGGATGGGAAACGTCGAAGTCGAGCATTGCGCGTCGCATGCAAATGTGACCTACGCGGCGTCCTGTAAAAGGTCATGACGGCACACATCCGTCATCCGGGGGGAGGAGAGCGCTCGGCCTCGCCTGCATGTTGGACTTTGAGAGGACGGCGGAGGTTGTGGAAAGGATCACACTGATTTGAACCGTGATCCGAATTGTCCCTGTGTGAGTCGCCCGTCACGGCCGCAGCTCTGGGGCTGGCGAGCTGCCCAGGGCGTATCCCCCCGCCATCGCCCCGGGTGAGACCCGGCATGGACTCCAGCGGAGACCTGTGAGGTGCGAAGCCCGCGGATATAACGCAAAACAGAACCCAGCGGCTCAAATGAGGGAAAAGAAAAAAGGCGTGTGGAAAAAACAAGCCTTCATTAATTGTGAACCAATAACGGCAAAAACCAAAGCGCCTTAATTATTCAGCAGGGATGCAGTTTAAATAGCTTCCGCTGGCAGCAGAAACAGCGCGCACGCACGCACGCACAGCATTCGCTTGCTTCAACTGTGGCTGCTCAGCATCTCAACTCTGCCTCCACTTTTGTGCTCTATTTTAATGCATGTATGTACGCTCCAGAAGAAGATTTCCATTTCCATTGCTGCCTTCGTTAATGCACAATTCTGACTCTTAACTCTAGTCCCAGGTGACATTATACTGTAGAGCGCGCTGAAAAGCATATGCATCGTGTGGGCCATCTCTCTCTCTCTCTCTCTCTCTCTCTCTCTCTCTCTCTCTCTCTCTCTCTCTCTCTCTCTTTCTGAGAACGTGACCTGACGGAGAATGAGCGTGCTGGATGATTTGTCGCGCGCCAGTCAAAGCGGCCGCCCTGGTTACGGGGCACACCTCCACGTGTGGACGAGACGCCTCCGGTCGCTGTTCAAATAAACGACTTGCTCCTGTCCCTGCAGTGCTGACTCCACGTTTCCAGCAGACGGACAGACAGACCGACAGACAGAGAGAGAGAGAGAGAGAGAGAGAGAGAGAGACAGACAGACAGAAACAGACAGCTCACAGACGAGCTGGCCGTGGCCGTGCCGTCCGTCATCCGAATGTAAACACGGCGCAAATGTCCGCAAACAGCTGCTGACGCCCGTGACTCAGGAGCGGGCTGAGAGGAGCTGCCCCGGTTTCCATGGCGACTGCTTCCCCCCTCAGATACCCCCCTCAGACTCATTCAGATGCCTCCTAATGCCCTGCGCTCAGCTCGCGCCGAGACAGAGAACAAGTTGAACCCCCCCCCCCCCCCCCCCCCCCCCCCCCCCCCCCCCCCGACGCCGGGGAGGAAATGAACCTGCCGCTTCACGCCGAGCAGAAAAACATTTTAGCCCGGACCCGGGACAGGCAGAGAGAGAGAGAGAGAGAGAGAGAGAGAGAGAGAGAGAGAGAGAGAGAGAGAGAGAGAGAGAGAGAGAGAGACAGAGAGGGAAGGGGTCACAATGCTCTCTCCTCGTCCCCGTGCCTGAAGCTTTCCATCACTGGTTCTGCTGCTAGATGTGGCTGTGTGTGTCACCTCCATGAGTCAGGTTAAAAGCTGGACTGAAATCCAAATTACAGTCTTGGCCAGTTCATTCGCCTACAAATACCCCAAGTCGACTAACTGTTAACACTCTCACGGTTTTGAGGCCGGATCATAAGGATTTCTGCATAATAACACAAGAAAAACATAAAGGCCGAACAACGTCTTGCTTTTCTCATCGTAAACAATATGTTGACACATATTTGATGATGTCAATGATTTCACGTCTGTCATAATTCAACCGTTCGAGGCTGACAGGTCCTGCTATATCCATGTATGCACCGCAGTCACTTTTTATTTCATACCGAAATTCAGAAAAACGTCCCCTCAGGCTCCCTCTCTCTGGTCCACCATCCTCATACATCTCATTCACTTGTGCCTAGCTCCGAGGCGACGCTGCATTGCGTAACGACTGGGATTTTAGGATATCGGAATGGGACGAGCCCTCCAAGCCTTCTTCTCCTCCTAATTAAATACTATTTCAAGTCTCATGTCGCTCGTGACGGCTGCCACCCACCCCCCACCCCCCACCCCCCCGCGTCTCCTGAGAATCCTCCAGGTCGGATCCCGAGACGCGGAGTCACAGTCGCACAAAGGATTGAGGGGGATTAGCGTTTGGTGCGGGTGAGGGAGTCCTCCCAAACCCAGGTACTGCGACCTAATTACAAAGCCTGGAGCAGATAACCTGGCGCCTCTGGGTGAACGGCCCGCAGTGCGCGGTCCTCCGTTTGGACCTGGCGGTCCTGCATCTCCGGACGGCTTCCACCTGAGTCCCTCGTCCCCCTCCCTGCCTCCCTCCCTCCGCAGACCGGGCTCCAGCTTGTCGGCCTCGTTCAGCACACGGTTCCCCCCCGGAGGAGCGGCAGAGCGTGTTTACTCTGTGCACTGTGCAACAGTACAATATTTGAGGTGCAATTATTCCACTCCACTGTTTCACTCCCGAGCCCAGCGAGGCCCGGCATGCTCCCGAACCTCAAATATTCTCACACTCTCTCAAGTTTTCTTTGCTCCCTCGCCCTCCGGTCACTCTCTACTACTCTCCGCTGCCCCGTCACTCCTCTCACTCCTCAACTTCACTTGAATAGTGAAGACTTCGAGGTGCGAACCCTGTCTTCACACTGAGCGCTGCCGCCCTTGCTCTGCTTCACAGCTATTGTGTAGTCCGCGAAACCGTCCAAACTCCGACTTGTTCCCCTGCAGCGGAGAAAGAAACAGCTAAAGCCTCGCTGTGCCAACTAGTCCTGTGTGTGTGTGTGTGTGGCCACATGGCGCGCTGCATCTGTCTGAGCTCTGTTAAAGGTCGGGGCGCTGCGAGGGCCCGGCGGCGCGGCTACATCCCTCCCGCCGCCACACAATCACAACAGACATGCAGACGTGAGCCTCCCTCCCCTGTTCGCCGCGTCTTCTTCTCCTTCTTCCTCTCCTCCTCCTCTCCCCCTCTCCCACAGTGCGACAGGGCAGGGTGATCCCCCAGGCGCGGGAGGACAGGCCTGGCTGACGCTCTGAATGGAGACACTACACTGCGGAGTGGCCACGGAGGCGCGTGGAGCTCATCCTGCTGACAGTAGGCTGATGGCCCCACGCACCGATGTCAACATTAATGCGGACTCTCCTGTTTTGTTTCTCTTCATTTGCCTCTGACGCCCCCCTTCCTTTGACTGTAACCAAAAGGCGAAATAATGCATAATCGCATAGATACCGCGCAGTGTGCCACGCCATTGCCACGAAATGAACCAGTCCCTCTCATGTGTCATTAAGCTGCGGATTCAGCTACAAGGCGGCGGGCCGCTCTCCATCGCCGCAGCCTGTCTGATCGCTGTTTGCTGCGGGGTGTGTGCGGAGCATTTACCAGAGCCCCAAGCAGAAAAACGCCACCGAGCAGGCGGGATTCACTTAGGCTAATATTGATCATGGAGTCGCGAGGCGTTCCGCGAGCCGCTCCGTGAGGCTGTTCGCGCGCGCGCGCGCTCACTCGCGCGCATGAATCACTGAGACCCGGAATCTGTTTTCTCGGTAAACAGCCTCGCGGACGGAGCGTTTGTCAAGATGTCAGCCGGCGCGTGTTATTCAGAGGGACGCGCGGGGCGAGGACCTGGCGTCCGTCAACGTCCTGGCGGCGGAGGGGGAGTAGACGGCAGTGCGTGCGAAGGAGCTCACGTGTGACTGCTCCGGCAGGAGAACAAAACAGGGCCTGTGAGCAAAGTGTGTGTGTGTGTGTGTGTGTGTGTGTGTGTGTGTGTGTGTGTGTGTGTGTGTGTGTGTGTGTGTGTGTGTGTGCGCGAGCGAACGGCACAGGAACATGGGAATGGTCCAGGAACATTAGGTGTTCCACCTGGGGATGTGACCGTCGCGGGCCTTGGTAGTTTCTCGAAAAGACTGCCAAACCTTCTGAAATCACGCCCTTCAGTAGCTCAACTCTGTCCCCTCTCCCTCGACTTCCTCCTCCTCGGCCGGGGCCGTCTGACACTTCCTTTCCATCTCTTCCAGCTCTTTTCTTTTTCTTTTTTATTCGTTCCCTCTCCCCGCGTCTCTTTGTCTGTCCCTCCCCTGCCGTCCCCGCGTCCGACTTGAAGCGAGGGATCGCTGGAGCGGAAAGTCTCTGCTCCTCGCACATGCCTAAACGCACGCGTGCATACACATAGAGCAGTATGATCACAACACGTCAATATGAACGGAGGAAGGTTATGCATTCTGAAGGTTACGCAACGCTACGTGACTCCAGAGCTGCATGAATTAACCTTTATCAAGTACTTGGTTTAACACAGAGCTGCATGAAAGGTGTCACTTTGTGTTGTGTTGTATCTCAGTCGCACGCCTTCAACCCAACACCGTCAGCTCCTCACTCCCCTCAGCTCGCTGCAGCCTCGCCTCAAGCAGCGGGCCTCGTCTGCGAGCTGCTTATGCAACGGCATTAACAATGCATGACGACACAATAAGGAAGAAAACAAAGGGAACAGATGAAGGAACGCTCGAGCGGATCTGAGCTTCACACGCCGCTCACTGTATTGACAGCGGTGCACACTGGCAGAGGAGTAAAATCACACATCCAGGAAGAGAGACCGACGCCCCAGGTCATCTGGATTTCAAAGCTCGTATTGATCACCAAAGTGTCTTTTTTTCTTCTTCTTCTTCTTCTTGCCTGACTGTGGACATTTGAAGCACGCTTTCTCAGGGACAGATTGCGACTGGAGGGCCTCTGGACTCGGCTGCACGCTCCGCTCTCGCTGCCTGTCGTGATTAAACGCGTTCAGGGAGACAGCAGACTCTCCCCGAAGAGAGAGCCCCCCCCCCCCCCCGCTGCGCAGCCGTCTCAAAGCGCGGTCGCCATGGCGACCACCGCTCGGGCCGCGCATGCACTCGCTTTACGGCCGGGCACATTTGGTATTTTCAAGACGTTTTTGTTTTGTTTTGTTTTCCTCGCAGGAAAACGGCACCGTAATGTATGAGGACAGCTACCTGCCCAGATGTGGGGGTGCTCAGGTGTTGTGAGACGTGTGTGTGTGTGTGTGTGTGTGTGTGTGAGTGTGGTGTGATGTAACTGTGCTTGTCGAGATTCAGCGGCAACGTTGAATCTTCTATGAAGCTCCTGGCAGCAAGCAGACTAAATGTATACACGATAAAACAGGGCACCATCGCCATCTCTTCTCATCCTCCACTGGCCTATCGGTTCTCTTACATAACCAGTTTGTGTAACCTGTGCCACTCGCCACCTGCACCCCTCGCCGAGTCCTCCCAACCGCGCTCTTTGCCTCGTCGTCTCCTCCTCAGCTCTGTGTTTTGATGACTGCGCGGTGATTGCTGCGCGCTGATTGGCCCTCATCAGCCTGCCTCGGCAGGAAGCCGCTTCGCAGTAAAGACTCTTTGATGAATCCATTTAGGCCGCTGCTCAGCAACGTACAGCGCAGAGGCAGTCAGAGAGGGGCAGGTAAACAACATGCAGGAAATGGGGATCGCAGGCTTTCCTTGCAGGCTTATTGCAAGTTTTCTCAGGGCGACTTATTATCTGTGTCAATAGATGACGTTCTATCCTGCCTACAGGTGGAGCCGTCACTGCTAAGGCGCCACCACAACAACTCGGCCGAAGTCTGAGCCCCGGGAGTCAAACACGTCCCACGTGACATTCATATTAATGACATGTGATGCACACATCTGTTTCGATACGGTATGCATCGAAAAGAGAAGGTGCTGCAATTCTGTGGTTATAAAGCAACCATATGCAAATGTGTGTGTGTGTGTGTGTGTGTGTGTGTGCGTGTGTGTACACGGCTGCAGAGAGCACGTGACACGATGTGAAGTCACACACTGCGCTGCTCTAAATACCGGATGAGCTCATCTGTGACCAAGAGAAGGCAGAGAAACAGCCCGAGCCAGAAAGTGGAGCAAATGCTGTCACACAAGCGCGCACAGACACTCCATCACTCACACATCCACCCCCACACACAGTCACACACACAGATGCTCTCCTCTCTTACTCATTCGATCTTTTACCGATAAACGTTTACACGTGCACATCAACAGGCGCACACACAGACAAAGCAGCACCCGCAAAGATGCTCTTCCTTCTCGATCAGCCGATCATATATTGACAATAAGCCACAATCGCCGGCACGAGCAGGCAGAAGTGGCACTCAGATATAAACACACGCGTGCACATACACACAATGAAAATCAGACTCCTCCAGTTGCAGCAGCTCCACGTGTGCCACGTGCTCACGTGCAAATTATGATGAGAGAGTCAGGCACTTAGAGAGAGAGGGAGATGGGGATAGAATCTGAGCGAGAGACGGGTGGGGGTGGGGGGGTAAAAGAGAGGGAGAGAGGAGGGAAAGAATCAGAGAGAGGGAGATGGAGAGCGAGAGAGGGGGGAAAGAATCAGAGAGAGGGAGATAGACAGCGAGAGAGAGGGCAAAAGAGAGACCTTGACAAGCTACAGAGCTCTGAAATGCTGAATTAACCTGTGATGAATGACAGCACAGATGGGGAAGATGCGTTGCCATGGTGACGGCTCGAGGCGGTCTCTGCTGTGCTACAGAGACCGACACTGACGCTCCAGGCGTCGCGTCATCAGCTGTGCGGGTGCTGACCTCCCAGGAGAAGCACCAGGAGAACCCTTCAGGAACTTAAGGGAGGACTGGTTTACTCTTTTTCCCTCCACTCCTCCTTATCCTCCCCCCCTTCTCCCCCTCTGCATCAGGACCAAGCCACGGCCAATCGCCCTGTACCCCAGTCAGGCCCACCTGGCAGCAATGAATCCCCCTGAACAGAAAACAGGCTGAGCCTCTAATTGCCAGGAGCAATAAGATGTAAAGGTTATGTGAACATTTTTAAACGAGAGCCAAAAGCTTAATTATTAAACACGGCTTTCAATTTCATTAGTGATGACTTTTCCTTTTAATGCTTTTTAATGCTTTATAACTTCTTACACTCTTCAGTTTTTGAACTGTCCGATAATTATTTCTTAACAGCTGCTCCTGCAATTGTTTACTTTGATTGCTTATTGTACATCATACAAATGTCCATCTTCACCTCGGCAACAACAACAACAACAACAGTGGAGGAGCCGGAAGGCAGACGGCAAAATGACGCAGTCGATGGAGAAGAAAGAGAAAGGTTTGTGATATAGAAACCCGGGGAAGGGCGGGTAGCCGTCTGGAAATGAATCAATAAGCCGGAGCGCTGATGGAATGAGTGCTCTGCAGCGGGTCAGCCGGTGGCTGCGGGTCTGCCCTCCTGCTCCACTCGCGTCCTCCACCGAGCAGCCCCGCGAGCGCAAACAGAACCGAACCGGGCCGGGGGATGACAGCGGGGTGTCCCCCTCGCGGCGCGTCCCAAAAATCAAAATCAACTACTCATGAATGCTCGGGTTCGCTCGAGAGGGCCAAAAAGGACCCGGGAAATGAAATTACGACCTCGGCCCGTTTGCAGTTGCACGCACAGGGAAGCAATAGAGGGAGCGATCGCCTGCGTGTTTTCGTCTGGCTTTGCGTAATTCGTCCCGTCCATCCACGAGACTGAGCCCACGCCTCCTCTGCTATGATTGACCGTTGGTGCGCTCTCCCGGTCGCCCCTCAATCAAGGATAAATGCTCCGCTCCGGTCATTCCGGGCCCCAGAACGGAGGAGCTCTCCATGGTGCTGAAACACCGACACGCGCTCCTTGCCGGTGAGGCTGAGCAGGACGCGCAGAGAGCAGACATCCAGGCCTGAGGAAAAGCTGTGACCGGGTGACATCCCCCACGGCCCAGGCCCAGGAGCCAGGACAACAACGGGCCGCTCTGCAGAGACTCTGCCCGGCCGGAGCTCTATTATCGATACCCATCAATGGAAGGGAGCGGGGGGGGTTATTAGATAAAACAATTACAGACAGCAGGAAAACTCGGAGGCCTCACTCCATGCAGCATTTTACGCCTGATTCTAGCACTAAAAGCAATTCCTCTCGTTGCAACGGTGATGCCAGCCTAGTATAGCGTTCAGTGGAGATGTTTCCAGAAGAAAGAAAGGAGGAAGACGCGTCCACATTGCGGATAAAGGATCACGGCGGGGGGAGTAAGAAGGCCAGACTGTGAATCCTCGTGAGCGGGCATGAGTGTCTGAAGAATTTGATGAGGTGCTGGGGAAGATGAAGCCGAGCTGGAATGAACCTCCCTCGAAGCGAAGGAGAGGGAGGAGAAACTCTTTCCCTCCTCGCATTTCATCATTATTTCATTGAGCGTGGCCGTGTTTTTCTGCCTGGTTTAAAATCAAGCGAAATCTGTGTTCCAAGGGGGGTGGGGGGGGGCGGCGATCTGAGGCCGGCCTCGGCCTTAAGTTTATTCCAAAGACAGAGAGCCGTGATGAATTATGCATCGCGGGGTCTCTCAATCTGATTAGCGATGCAGCAGCTAGTGGATGGCGGTGGATTATCATGAGTGTTATGACACTTCTCTGCCTTCTTCTGCCTTTAGATTAGAGTGGCCGCGACCCGGAGGTTGCCACGGCAAAACACACAAAACACTCCGGAAGAAATATGGACCCTCGATCGGCCTGAAATGCTCGATAGAGCTCGGCGGTTCACATCGCTACTCCACTCTATGAGTTCATCCGTCTGTATCTGTGTGTGTGTGTGTGTCTGTTATCTTGTGCTGTAACCTGGGGATGTTTCACACCTCTTTCATCCATCACACTCCAAAAGTTCAAACGAATCACGTCAGCTAAAAATACTTGAAGCCAAGGTTGTAGGAGTGTGTTTATTTCCCTCAACTAATATAGTTTTACAGCATCCGAGACCATTAATCTACAGAGCACACACACACACACGCGCACACAGAGAGAAGCTATTAGCAGTCAGATTCTCACTTAAGGCTCATTCTCTGCCGTCAGTGATGTTTTTTCTTGTTTTTTTTTCTTGTTCTGAACAAACTGTTCCTCAGACACAGAACCCAGACACAGACACAGAACCCAGTGAAATCCTGCTGTGGATCTCCACAGCTGAGGACCACCGGCGGCCTTTCATCTCCTCGCATCGCACTGTTCCGAGCTGTTCCCAGCAGCCCCGGGGCTCAAGGTGCGGATCACAGCTTAGAGCTTTCAGGCCTTGTTCAATCACTGCAAATGGCATGAATCCAATTTGTAGCCGTAGCTTTCCGCCCCGCACCTCTCTGCTCGCCAACAGCACATCATTTATTCCACAAGCTTCTCTCTCGCGCTCTCTCTCTCTCTCAGTCCAAACATCAGCGGCTGCTGTGCACGTCCTCTGACAGCCGGGCAGCCTCTCAACTTGTTTTCTCTCTACTCTCTGCTCTAATCTGCAACGCTGTTTTATCTCTGCAGGAGAAACCCACAGCTCACGGCTCAGCCGCTGCCCTCCTCCAGCCCCCAGCACACACACACACACACACACACACACACACAGCCGGGGTCACCTGCTCCTCTGGATCCTGGTCCTGAAGGCTGGGGCGGGTCTGCAGGGCTTCCAGACCCGTTAAGTCCAGCTTCTCCGCTCTGTGTCCAGACAGAGTAAGTATTTACCACCTCCACCTTCACCTCCTCTGATACTGATACCGGACTGTGATGTCATCTCCCTGCCCCCGCCTCTTCCCATCAGCCATCACTGCCAGTGCCAGGCTACGAAGGGGAAGCACCTTCCCTCTCTCTCTCTCTCTCTCTCTCTCTCTCTCTCTCTCTCTCTCTCTCTCTAATTTAGTCCCTTTTAAACTGCTCTCAGCTCCTCGACCGCAATTATATAGCATCCACACACATCTGACAGAACTGAGTTGAATTATTATCCAGTCCATAATGTAGAAGCTTTTGTAGAAGTTTTTTTATCAGGAAGGATGCCCTTCAATCCCATGTTTAGATGTCGGAAAATTAAAGTCCATGTCGTGCTTTCCTGGAAACCGCACATAAGACTTTTCTCTGTTTGACCCTCTATCATTTCTACTCTGCTCTACATTTTTGTTCAGGAATAAACCATCCGTATTCAACGAAGCCAAGGTAAAAGTGTTTTTTTTTATTCTAGCTCTCAATTAACAAGCACAAAACGTGTGAAAAATGGTTTTGCCAAAATGGTTTCATTGTCTTTAAAACACAAATGCGATCATTCAGCTGTGCAGCCAAACAGAGATTGGAAGAGAGAAAGGGCCTGTTGGTAGAGGGACTGAGTCTTTACACTTCAAGGTTTTCAAAATGTCAAAAGGTACAAGCCACATTCACTCACCCATGAACAACTCATTGATGTAAGCTCCATTTGCTCAATCAGGAGCTGTAACCGTTTGCACTGATGACAGTGTCAGGGGCAGGGGAATGAAAGAACTCCTGGCTTTGTTGAGCAACTACACACAACTCCCGACCAAATGATTACAGCCGCTCTGAAAACATCATCGCCACCTAATTCATGGATACATTTCACATTTTGTAATGCAGACTGAATCTGAACAGAAACAGAACGAGTGATGTACAACACAAAGTGTGACGCGAACCATACTGCACTCCAAAAATACTTGTTTGTACCTCCTCCTGATTCTCCCTCAGTGTCCGATTGCTCTTGTGATTCTGGCAAATTCAGGAAAAAGAGACAGCCAAGAAATCAGAGGAAAACCTATGCATAGTTGCCAGATAAGCATGAAGGGGCACTAGATCTGTGTAGAAAGAGACCGCGATATTACCATACCAAAAAAAGGTCGTCAAAGGGCTGCAAAATGGCATTTTGAGGCATTTCTGATGAAAACAATGTGACGTAGCACTTCAGTCAAGCATTCTATAGGGTCCCCTATAAGAAAAGCTTCCTGCAAACACCCTCGTCAGATAAACAAACTGGAGATCCGCCAGCGATCCAGCTGTGAAAATAACTGTGCGGTTGGTGTCAGAAACAGACGAGAAAGCAGGCCGTGGTTCTGTCTGGAGACGGAGGGGTGGACAATTAAATCAAGCGTGGTGGGGTGGAACGAGGCTTTTACGTAATTCAGCTTCTTTCGAAAAGGGCAGCAGGCCGTTATGAGAGCCCGGGAGGTGCAGAGAAGCACTTGAGCACGGATTTGGATATCAAGTGCAGGACGAACGGTGCCGCACATCAGGCCCCTGCGCCGCCCCGGACGCCGTCCACAGCCGCAGCTCGTCCTCGCTGCCTCGTTTGCCCGAGGAGTAAAACACGGGAGGAGTGAATCCAATTTTTATTGACTGGTGGAGGAGGGAGAGAGAGAGAGAGAGAGAGAGAGAGAAAAGAGCCTGCTGCACCTCTCCGTTGCCATGGAAACCACCTGAATGACAGGGCCCGGCAACTGCTTACGCTGCATAATAAACACAGACCCCGGCTATGTAGGGAAAGAAAAAAAAAACCTTCATCCCTCTCCTTTCATCATCTCCGACAATCCTCTTGCCCTCCCACGCTAATTGGATAACAGCAGCTACGCCCTCCTACTCCAATTAGAGGGAGGCTCCGCCTCCAGCGCTTCCCGCTCACCTCTCACCTCCGCTGCTCCTGACTTTCACCTTTCACCTGCTCTGCTGCTCAGAGGTCGGAGCACACACTGTCTCGCTCAAGCAAGGACACACACACACAGTAGCTGTAGATGGGGAGGATGGGGAGGACCACCACACGCAAACTGCTTCTTTAACGGAGGACCAGTGGCAAAAACAGACCAATACGTGCAATAACTCCTCCCTCAGGGACAAACTCAGCACAAGTGCAACACCTTCATCTTAGTGTTTAAGATGGACTTTAAGACGTAGTGTAGAAGACTCCAGGGGGGATGCATTGGAATAACATAGTAAGTATGCAGTTTGTATGGAGTTAGCATAGATCACAGGCTTCCAGGTCTCCCCTCATGGTTTCATAATTCACTGTGTGCACTGATCCATTTCTTGGCCTCACTGTCTCTCGGCTGTAGTCTCACTTACTGACTGCACAAGAATTCCTCTGTGGCCCTGTGTGTGTGTGAGTGTGTGTGTGTGTGTGTGTGTGTGTGTGTGTGTGTGTGTGTGTGTCATAAATGTGACAGAAACTCTCCTTCCAGGCTCTTGATGACATCATGTCTCTGAGCAGCTGACTTCTGTGTGTTCTGTGTGTATGTATGTAGTGTGTGTGTGTGTGTGTGTGTGTGTGTGTGCGGCTGCGGCGGAATGTGTGCTCACCTGTGCTGAAGTGGGAGCTGAAAGCAGCGCCGGGGCTCAGGAGCACCGAAGACACTAGCACCAGCACCACCGCCATCTTCATCGCCGGAGGAGGAGGAGGAGGAGGAGGAGACGGAGGGAAGCGTTGGACCGGACCGTGAGCCTAGTGCTGCAGCTCGGCTCCGGCTGCGCAGCGCAGGAGCCGCTGCTCCATCCCTGCAGACCCGGGCTGGAGGAGGAGGAGGAGGAGGAGGTGGAGGAAGAGGAGGAGCAGCAGTTGATGGAGATTGCGTGTCCCACCTGGACGCAGCGTGAGCTCCAGCTGTCACTCGCAGCCTCTCAGAAACAGGCGCACAGGCCGGGCCGGGTGACGGTGCGGGCTCCGGGGCTGCAGGGAGCGCTCCGAGCCGCTGGCTGCCGCTGCGCCATCTTGCTCTCCAATGCGCACACACAGCACCGGTGGAGCGGCTCTAGAGGAGGGGAGAAGGAGGGAGGGATGAAGGGAGGGGGAGTGGGGGGCTGCGATAGGCTACTGCGCTGCTCCCACCTGCCCACAGCCTGGGAGCCGGAGCAGGAGCTGTGTTTGCACTTTATTTATGGAAAACTGCTCCGTCTCCACCTGCGCAGCCTCGCAGCATCTCTGCATGCTTGTGTGTGTGTGTGTTTTATGCGTCTTGAGGATGCGCCCGCGGACGTGTCTTCCTCTCGCTTCATCCTCCTCGGTTAGATAAGAGCAGTAATACCACACACACACACGCACACACACACACACACACACACACGCACACACACATTGTGACGTAACCGCGCCGGGGAAAAGCGCACAGCAGACCGGGCTCTCTGTATGATCCACAGTCTAATCCTACTGTTCATACATGTTGGATGAGCCCCCTCCCCCACACGGCAACATTCATCAACATTCATCCCGCCCCCCCCTCCACCTCCATCCTCTGCTGCCAGCACACAGTCAACCTTTACTTCCTGAGTCTCTCTCGTGTACGTGCAGTTATCAGTGATGTAATGAACTGTCTGTAAATAACAGGGAGCAGATATTTCACAGATAAACAGGTCTGACTGACTGCCAGCTCTCAGACCCAGTCACAATACTCAAGGCCTCATGGAGCACGGAGTCACCTATAGGCATCATCTGGAAACTGATTGGAGCTATAACCTTCTTGCTGTGGGAGAAGCAGTGCTAACAGCGGTACCGCTGTGTGGTATGTGTGTATGAAAGTATGTACATTCAAATATTTCATAACATGACATGTTCAACCTTACCACATTGAACGGACAGTGTTTTCTTGCACAACAGACTGCCCATAACTCACCTGAATAGTTTCGAGAGTTCATGGAAACACTCTCCAGTATACTAATGATGCATTCAAAGTAGTCTGTATATTCTAGTACTAAGAAATAAACCAGGGTTACATACACAAATTAGCTGTATGGCTGCAGGGAGTTTGGCCGTTGGGATCTGCCAGAGTGTGATTTTCCTCTCACAGACACACATTGAAAGCAGAGAGGAGAGGGTGCAGAGAGGATGAAGCCCAGCTCATCGTCTCCATCTCTGCTTCAGTTCCATGTGCTTTTAAACAGCGCTCAGTGAGGAGGAAGATGGTGGAAGGACCCAGTTTAGCTTCACACATGCAGGCTCCTATTTTTGGACATTTGATTTCTCTGTCAGGAATATTCCTTCCCTCTCCTCCTCCTCCTCCTCCTCCCCTTGTTGTTTCAGTCTTGTCACGTCACATCTACTCTCTGTACTCTCCGAAACACTGTGTTGCATTTCTGCCGTTACCGTGGTAACAGAAAGCAGGGGATGAGATGGATTTCTGGGCTGAAATCACGGCGGAGGTGATTGCTGTTTCCTGTTAATTCACGCTTCCTATCAGGCTGGATGAAGCATGAGGTGATGCTACTTTCCGTCACCGCATGTTCAGCTCATGCATGGAGATAACTGCACCTCCTGCATCTCAGGTTAGTTTATGTGAACGAGAGCAACAATGAAATCACACTGGGCAGGTGTAAACAACCAGACACACGCTATTGTTCAACTCTATATCACACTGAACTTCCATACTTCTATACTTCTTCTAACTTCCATATATATGGTTGACTAGATTTTTTTTGTATTTGAAACAAATTGTGGCAAATGATGAGTCTGATGCTTCCAGAGATTCTGGCATTCGTGACTTAGCATTAAATGCTTACAACCTTTTCACAAAATCCCAGGAAACCCATTCAGGTTGTGACAGATCCTTCGATGTATATTCCCTGGGGAAAAGGACGAGGCGGCATGCAACGCTCATGAGCAAATGACGGGAAGAGGAAATGCATGTCAAAACTGTCATTTTAATTGAATGGGCACAAAGCTGACTGTAGAACATTATCTGTATAACAAAAAACATCTTACGAGTAGCTTGCTACAGGTAGTTGGCTAGTATACCAGGCTAAATCGCTAGCATGCAAGAACATCAGCTGGCAATATCAGGTTGGTGTGTCCTTGGGTTTAAGCCCTGTCTCTCTCTCACTCACACACACACACACACAGAAAGAGATACAGCTGTGCAGTTTCTGCTATCAACCCGTATCCAGAGAGGACATTAAACTGGAAATGCCCCAACAGTCCTCTTCCTCAGCTGGAATGAATGACATATCCAGGTACCTACTCTTAAAGTGATGAAGTACTTCACAGGAAAAACAAAGAAGAAGTTCTCTCTCCAGTTAGCTGGCACACACCAGAGAGGATTTCCTAAATAATGCCCCCACAAAGTGCACGCACACACACAGACACACACACGTACATGCACACACTTTTTTATCCACTCACCTGACCAGGCAGAGAACTTCTTTTTCATCCAGTGAAACATGCCAGCTTTCGTTTTCCTGTCATGTCCTTTTCTTTTTCTGTTTCTAAGAGCCTCTTGATTTTGTTTGCTCTCTGTTCAGGTCCCATGTGACATTTTTGTGAGGCCACTTGCTCAGTGACCTTTGAGCGAGTGGGGTGAATTTGGTGAGGGTCACTAAAAGCGCAGCTGGCTCTGAAGGAGGCCTTCGGTCCTCTTACCAGATTTCTGGTAGTCCACGCTGTCGGGGGGGGTATTTTTTTTCCACTACACTCTCACATTTCATGATGGATCCCTTAAAGGCCTCTGATGGAAGAAGAGGGTTGGCAGAGGAGCAACGTTTTCTTTGAAATGAAGGTCTCCTTCTCCATCAGTTTTGTGTAGCTGTGCTCACTGGCTGGCTCCTCAGCCCCCTTGTGATGAGCCAGCCAGCCACATCAACTAGGGCCTCCCACCCTTTGGCTCTTTAGGTGTGTTCTACGACAATGACAAATCATCGCCTTGGAATTAAAACGTTCTAACTTCCGACTGATTTTTAGATATTGACCTTGAACGTTTTTTCTATTCAGTAGAGCTCAGAGGTCCAGAAATGAGTCAAAGTTTTAAAAACACAACACAAGGTTCATAACTAATAACCAAATAACAATATGTGAATAACTTCAATTAGACGAAAATGTCATTTGGAACATTAGAATTTCAGGGTGAAGGAATAAGAGCTGAAATGCATGCCGTCTATCAATTTGTTGAATAACATTCCCCTTCTGCCGTGCATCTACATTTAATGCTTTCCAGTGAAATCTCCGCCTCAAAGGTTCTTGATTTTCAGGTTGCTGTTTGGACAGAAAAACAAGCCCTTCATGAAATCATTTTATTTTTTCATGGTATGTACCAAGGTAGTAGCTGCAAAAAACTAAATAAGTAAAGCAATGGTGTACCTTTCTGCGGAATGATTGTTTTTACACATCTCTCAGCCGCTCCCTGCATGCAGCGGTGTTGGAGTGCAGCAACTGAGAGGGATCATCTGGGATGCAGTTGGTGGCACTCTTCTGCAGGTTCATCATATCTGTACTTCTCAGTGCTGCAGCAGACTCCCTTGCAGTGAAAGATTTTGCAGCTTCTGGGAGGCCGGTGTGCTCTCTGCCTGCACTAATCAATTCTCAATCAATTCTTATTTTTGTATATGGCTTACATGCCCCATGGCATACACAGAGTAATTACCGTAATAGAAACAGATCTCATGTCCGCATATGGTGATATTTCCGATTCTTTAGCCCTCAGTGACAGAAAATCGAAAGAACTCATCATCAAAAGTGTTTTAAAGACTTTATATTGGCTTTTGTGGGAGAGGCATTAACTATTTTTCCAGTTTTTGTGTCATTTCATAAGTCAAATGACTAATCGAGAAAATCAGCAGATTTATCAATTACAAAAATAATTGTTTGTTGCAGCCCCAATATACTGTATAAAAAGTTAATAAGCATACCGCACAATACATGATTGACACAAAAATGTATTTAAAAATGTTTCAAAATGTACTTAAAATGTACATGAATGAAGACTTAAAACTATTAGAAAGATAAGGACTTGAACTTTACCTTTCGTTATCCTATGGGAGTTCAAATAAAGTCAGCCACAGCCAGGCCCAGGTCTATGACAATGCCACTAGCATGGCATTGTCAATTATGCTTCCCTGACTTCCAAAAATGATTGCTATTGTGAAGCTTTTGCCAGTGCTTTTGTCATCTAGTTTATTCAGTGAATAACAAATAAGTATATAGTAGACATTATAGTCATTATTGTCTGTCAGGTCCATACATTCATAGTCAGGTAAAGCAGAGCAGACTAACACCAGAGTGTCATGGATGCAGCCTGGTACAGGCCGGCCACAGTTGGATTTGAATGCAAGGGAGTCAGAGAAAATGGTTGAAATGAGCTAAGATCAAAAACCTAGTTCTGCACGGCGTCTGCCATCTTCAGATGAAAGGGGAGTCTATTCCAACAGGAGACCATCAAGTCAGTGAGGATCCTAGCTCCTGCTCATACATGCCTGCCACCAAAGAGGCACATGGCAGCAGGTCTTCCGAGACTTTAGCTAGACAGAGCCTGCTACTAGTTCACTGGGTGTTCTATGACCGAAGACATGAATCAAAGCAGTGCTGTAGCTTTGGATCAATATCAGCTGTTATGAAGCAAACTGAACAAAGAACGCAAAGTACTAATGAGTACTAATCATAAAGATAGCTCATGTTATTCTATTTTGGTCAATTCCTATAAATGCTGCTGGGTCCATGTTTGAAGTAATATGGACGAGGCATCACATCTTGGTCCGTTAGACTCCATCTGCCACAGTGACTCAGCCTTGTACTCTCCCTCTGGAAACAGAACAACCCCACAGGCAGCTCCACTCTCTTTCGCCCCCAAATAAAGTCATTACACCCTATAGAAGCCTATAATTTTGGACAAAAGAGCTTTTTCCCTGGTGGGTTTCAAGTCCAGAGCCTTAACCACCAGGCTACAGCTGTACACAGCATCCTGGAAATGAAAAGAAAATGGAACTTTTAACCTGTGGATGGAAAGCATCGGAGTTGTTTTTCAGAGGGTTTCTGTGAGGAGGGTCTACGCTGGGCACGAACGTCTGCCAACACAAGCGCTTCAAGTCTCTTGACCTGAGAGGTCATGGTGCGAACACACGGCGAGGGATTCAGAATGCAGTTGTGTCAACATCCCGGGCTGTGAAGGGAGGATGAGTCTCTGATCTCTCTCCCAGGTCTCTATGATGGTTCACACAACAAAGCCCTTTCAGTTAAATCCTCTGCTGTGTGTGTGTGTGAAATCTAGTCAAGGGAGGGGTCTGAGATCAACTGCCACATAAAAAAACTGTAAATTTTACAATGGCCAACCTCTCAGGTGCGGATTTAAGTGAGGCCTTAATTCAAAAATTTCAGAAACATGATACTTTTCCGTATTTTCTCTTGTTTTTGGATCAATACGCAGTAGAAATCAAAGTCACAGCTTCTGAGGCTTCTGCAGGTTTCTGCTCCATAAATGATGCCTTTCAAGGAATACAGTACACACAGAGAATTACATAAGCATGCCGGCTTTGGGCCTGCTGCTCTTCAAGGGAGCGTAAGCACCTGATTACTGACCTGTTGTGATGCCGGCGGGACACCGGGCCTGGTGTCGCTATGATGGTGAATCTGGATCAAAGTGTGGAGGCTGCGTGCGGGGACTGCAGAGTTGACCTGTCCACACATCATGCTCTGGAACCATCACTAATCCCTGACCTGACAAGACTGTCGTGGTGCAAACAAATCAAGAGGAGACAAACATCCAAATACATTAAATAAATGCACATAATCCTCCCAAATCATTTTGTTCTGGACTAACACACAAAAAGCATGGATGGTGGGATCAGTTAGAGATAGATAGATAGATAGATAGATAGATAGATAGATAGATAGATAGATAGATAGATAGATAGATAGATAGATAGATAGATAGATAGATAGATAGATAGATAGATAGATAGATAGATAGATAGATAGATAGATAGATAGATAGATAGATAGATAGATAGATAGATAGATAGAGCTGCAGTGCGGCAGTTTAGTTTCCTACAAAGCAAAGAGCCACTTACTCCCCAGTAACCTTGAGAGAGGGAGACAGAGCTCCTTTATTGAAAGGACTATTGCTGACTATGAAAGGCTGCACATTGTCTCCTCGTCTTAAAAGTATCCGAAAATAGCAGCCAGCGGCGAGGCAGCTGTTAAACGAAGTCGCCCCGCTCGAGCTGTCAGCGGTGATTAATGAAATCCCCTGGCTCTAATGGATCAGGAACAACTTCAGAGTGATCCACACAGGAGCCTCCAGCAGCGTGGCCGTCGTCCTCCGGCTCACCCCCATCAAACGGCCTAATGTAGGGGCCGGAGAGACGTCTGCAGCCATGGAGCCGGGGCTTTAATGGAGAACGAGCCTTCCAGTCAGAGGAGGGGGTGGGGTGGGGGAGGGGGGGTCTGCCGTGCCGGGATGTTGACAGACCCGGTAACTAGTCAGTAAGTGGTAATGATTTTCAGCATTTTGCTAGTTGTGAACAGCATGTCGCTCAGTATCTGCTTTTTTTTTGTAGAGGTAGAGTCCTACGCACTGTCTGCTCAACCCCTGGCCGGAGAAAAAAAATGCATGTACTCATCTCGATGAGAGAGTTCTTGAAGTGCAAATGATGGTGTGCAGTGGGAGCACAGAGACTCGAGGGGGGGATGATGAAACGACCAGAGCGAAGGCAGCAACACTCGGAAAGGCTTCAGAGAGCGGCGCGATGTGTCCTCTCAGATCGGCCCAGCTGAGACTGATCACTTCAGCGAGTTAATGAGACCCTATTGATCAGGGGTGGGGCTACAGGTGGTGGATGATTAACAGGCCTCGCGTCTGCCAAGGAACTACGAAGAGCGGAGCAGACGATCTGAGCGAACAGCAGGTGCTGGGAGCGCAGAGAGCAGCGGAGAACAAAGGCCTTATTTTCACAGCGAGCATGCCACGGCTTGTGTACTCCTTGCACTCAATTCGGGAAAGGTATAAAGGGGGAGAAGTAAGGGGAAAATGAAGGAAGGAAGAAGAGGAAGGAAATTTGAGACGACAAAACAACGCGAAACAAAGAAAGCAGGATGCACACGTGGCAGAAATTACACAAAAAGAGAGAGGGAGAGGAGAAAAAGTGGGGAACGGAGCCAGATTAAAGGAACAGTTCGGTGTTTTACGAAACAAGCCTCGGCATTCTGAAGGAGACGGACGCTGCTGGAGCCCGGGCTTGTTGCCAGGCAACCGCAGTTCATCTCAGCGCACTATGAAAGAGTGAACGTTGTTCACACACTGTTACAGATATGCCCCTTCTGCCAAGCTAAGCGAAGGCAAGGTTTTTAACGTGCAAAGTCTTGTTTGGGAAAAAGAGAAAAACAACAACAAACTGCAGGTAGATGGTGAAAGTGAGATGAAGTAAAAGTAATTCGTTATGACATGAAAAGGCAGGGCACAAATGCGTAATCCAGCTTCCAAAAAATTAAATTGCCACTCGGTGTGGTAAATGACTAGTCTATGTTTGGTATGACGAGGGAAATGGCACATAAACGATATATAGTTATAAACTATAGTTTACAACCACGGGTTCAGGTGCCTAACACTGGAGCACTGCAGCCATAGCAAGATTTGAACCTGTGACCTTCGGGTTTCAAACACCCCCCCCTCCCTTAAAACAGCAGGACGGAGCCACACGTCCCAGGGATGGTTCTTTCGTCCCACGCGCTGTACTGACCTATGGTGGCCACTGAGGGTCAGCAGTCAGCAGGAAACACGGTCACCCACTTTCTTCGTCTCTGACGAAGACGAAACGGCGAACGGAGATCGGGGGTAAGTCTCCGCGACATTGTTGATGTTGGCAGAGGCACAAAGTAGCCCTCTAGACCAAAAGCCTTTCTTTGTGGAGTTTGCCCGGTCAGCCAGTGTGTGTGTGTGTTTGTGTGTTTACCTGTGTGTGCTTGTGTGTGTGTGTGTGTTGGGGTTTTCTCCAGGCTCGCCGGTTTCCTTTGACACATTCAGGTCGATTGGAGAGTTGATTGAAGACTTAATTGGCGAATGGTGTGTGTGTGTGTGTGTGTGTGTGTGTGTGTGTGTGTGTGTGTGTGTGTGTGTGTGTGCGTGTGTGTGTGTCTGTGTCTGTGTCTGTGTGGACGTTCAACCTGTAACAGTGTTAAGGTACAAGGTGGGGAAGATGAAGGATGGTTCACAGGTAGCTTCACCGTTTCACAAAGAGGTGGAGGTCATAATACCCGGTTGGACACACACATATATACACACACTGCAATAAGTACATTGCACCACTAGAGGGCAGCAGCAGGCAGAAGGAGCTCCCGGGCCGTTGTCATTGTGCAGGATTGCACATTGTCATGAGTTTTTGTGGCAAGAACAGTCGTACGCGAAGAGAGCTCCTTCGTTCCTCCGAAACGTGTGCTACGTGTTGCTGCTTTAATAACATGGGCTGAGAGAGAAGAAGCTATGAATTAGACACACCGTGCAGCCACAGTAAGTTGCCGCCGACAAAACTTTTACGGCCAAACTCTTCTCCATCTTTAGAACTCGGCGGCGTGCATTAGGCGGAAAGTGGGACATCGGTGTAAGCCGATCCCCTCCCGTCTCCTCCCGGCCTGCATCGGTGTCGGTATGTAATTGTGACGTCCTGCTGCCAGACAGTTTGGCCGCGCTGCGAGGCCTGACTCATGGCTTTTGGTTACTCCCTCCTGCTGCCCCCCCACCCCACCCCACCCCCCCACCCCACACACACACACACACACACACACACCACCACCCCTTTCCAATCCCGACCACACCGCCCCGCGCCGCAGCATGCACATCTGGCTGTCTGCGGACCCCTCCCCGCCTCCGCTGAGCTCTGACAGCGGGAGGAGTAGAAGGGGGGGGGGGGGGGGGGACGCACAGAGCCCCTCCACCCACACTCCGCTAAATGCAGACGGAAAACATATATAGCTCGCGCGCGTAGCGGTTGCGTAGAGGCGTTTAAAACAGTCACTTCACTGTCCGACTGTACCGTCCGTGCTGTCCCTGAATCATGGGAAATGAATCACGGGAGGGTCGGGGCCAGCTGTGAGAAAGGAAAAAGAAAAAAAAAAGACAGGAAAACTGCGAGAGGTGAAATGATCACAGGAACGCACCACTACAGAATCACAGTTTATTTATACCGATTTTTTTAAAGAAAAAAAGGACATTGCACTATAGAAGGTTTTTTTTCCTTCCTCTGTTGAGCTAAGTGTGACAATCTAGCAGCTCTCATCCGAGAGATGGTTGATTTCCCGAGAGAGGTACACTTTAAATAAACATCTTCCCTGATTTGCAGTGTCTTTGGTTCCTCTTCCCTTCCCCCGCACCTACAGTTTTCTGTCACTACAGTTTCATGGTTTCGAGTCCGTACGGGTCGCAGAGATGGTGCGACGCCCCCCCCATCCTTCGCGGTCACAGCTTAAAAAAAAAAAAAAGGAACGACAAAAAAAAACGCTTTTCCGTCGCCCCCAGAGCTTCATCTGAACGGCTGTTTCACAGTAAAGGCACCGAATCGCTGGGGTCCCGACCCAAGGGCACTTTGTGTGTTCGACAACAACGACAACAACAACAACAACCAGAAATAAGGAGAAATAACTTAAGTCCCACCCGCCAACATTTGTCCCGGTCGACCGTCGGGGGTGTTTTCGTCGCCCCCTTCCCCAATGACGCGCACAAAGAGGGGAAATCGGCGTGAGTGAATGTCGGGACAGAGGCGAGCCGCTGCCAGCAACGTCTATTTAGGGCCGGGAGACTGGATATTTTAAGAACAAACTCCGCCGCGGCAGCAACAGGAAGCACAGGCGGGGGTCGGATGAGCTGCAGGTCAAAAGGCGCGAGGCGGGCCGAGGCGGCGCCCGCGGGTCCGATTTTTCCGGGTTCGCCGCCGCCTATGGACTTGGCGTTCGCCGTCTCAGTCGGAGGACGGATCGGACGCAGGTCGCCGCGCGGGGCGCCCTCAGACGTAGCCGCTGCCCACGGAGCCTGCTGATCCACAGCAGTTTGCGAGAGCTCAATTAGACTAGCTGGAACAAGCACGAGCGCGCGTTCTGTCTTTTTTTTCTTTGGCGTGGTGTGGTTGGCAGCGTTGGAACCATTCGCTTGGTTAGCGTTCGGCATGGCAGCTAGCAAAATGGCATGGCAGCTAGCAAAATGGCATGGCAGCTAGCAAAATGGCATGGCAGCTAGCAAAATGGCCGCCACCCCGGGGTTAAACGCGGACACATTTCACACAAGAGTTTGCTGCTCGGCGGAAACCTAGCCAGGCAGCATAGACCGATGGGCCAGTTGGTCACAAAGAACCGGACCACCCAACAAACGGAAACTGATGGAAGCGAAGAAGGAGCTGAATCCACTTGCGGATCCAGAAGTGCGTGGCAACATCCCTGCTTGTCTTTCGACAACGCGTTCGGAGCTTGGCGTTTCCGGACCTATTTTGACCTGCAAAACATCGAGAAAAAAAAAAAAAACCCTGCTCCGCGGCAGAATGAGACGTCTTTTGAATAGGTTTTTCCTTTCTTTTTTTTTCGATAAATAAAACTCGGCCCCCATCCCGAACCGTCCCGGGAGCGGCCCTTTGAAAGACGCCTTTCTTCCACAGCCCGAGGGCCAACTGGGCGGCGGTTTCTGCTGTTCTCGTGCCGCCCCGCTTCTCCACATTTCCATGTCCTCATGCTGGGTCATAGGGTTGGTCACCCCCCCCCCCCCTCCCCTCCCCCCTCTCGCCGCGCCCGGCCGGAATTTCACGAGCGCATGTAGAGGCGCAGGAGGCCCGCCCGGTGCAGCCGCTGCCACAGCGCCATCTCCAGGCGCAGGTCGTGGTTGATGAAGAAGCCCACGGGGCGGAAGTCCCGGTCGTAGTAGTGGTTGGAGTAGCTGCTGTAGTCCGGGGTCATGAAGCCGTACGCGCTCACCTTCGGGCAAAAAAGACAAGGAGGCGAGTGAGCGATAAGAGCCGGAACGGGTCTCGGGAGTGCCGTAAAGCCTGACCCAAACGGAGCCTGAGGCCCCTGGGGCCCGTGGCTGAGAGCCCAGGGGTCTGTCTCTATCTCTAGCCTGGACTTGTGCCCCGCCCTCAACGCCTCCTATAGCGTTTTACGAGCTAAGCGGGCGGGCCGCTAACAGGCGCTAGCGTGCAGCGATGCCGGGCGGGTCGCACCTTGTCGCAGGTGTGCAGCGCGGCCAGCAGCATCACGGCCCCCGTCGACGGACGGTAGATGTCCTTGTATCTGGTTTTCAGGGCGCTGGAACGCAGGAATCTACGCGCACGCACGCACACACACACGCGGGGAGAGGCGTGAGTTTCACACGCACAGGGGCCTGGGCGTCTTGGGGAACGTCACGGAACGACCTCTGCCCTCGTCTCCAAAATCCTCTCACCTGTTCCTGAGGTAACGGATGAAATCCGGGTGGTACATCTTCAGCTTCTCGGCGGACACGTCGGCTCCAAAGTACTTGGATGGACTGCGGAGACATGTCAGAAAGGACACTCGCCACTTGTTCCAGGTGACGCTACCATCACCCACTTCGTAACACTCTATAACCCAGCGATCAGTGCACGACGGTGTCGTAAAATCTTATCGCACAAACGTCAAGTGGTTCAAAGCAACTGTGTTCAGCAATTCTGAGATGCTCCATCTCTTAGCATTGACCCAGTGGCATCTCATAACTTCGAAAGTGAGTGAGTTTTATATTGAATTCCACTAGATTACTAAACTAGAACAACTGGCTCGAATCTCAACACTGAGAAACTGAGCATCTCGGGAGTTACCTCACACGCTTAAGTGGAACCACTCGACATAACGTTTTCAGGTCGTTCCGAAGATGTAGTTTTCCAAGCGCACGTCACATTGACCAGGCAGACTTTGGGCGTCAAACTCACTCTTTGCCCCGCTCGGGCCCCCGCTCCACCAGCGTGTGCGCCGCCGCCGCCCTCACCAGCAGGTAGTCTCGATCGTGGTCGGGCAGGAAGACGTAGCGCGTTTCCTGCGGGAGACGGGTTTTTGGGGGGGGGGGCGATCAGGGTTGCCAGGTTCGGGAAGGCGGCAGGGGAGAGAGTGCGCGGCGTGGCGCGGCGCTCACCTGGGAGACCGGGGGGCCTTGGTAGCCCAGGCCGGCGTAGGAGCGCATGGAGTTCATCAGGGTGTTGGTGGAGAAGGTGTAGTGGGTGGTGCGGGAGCCCACGTCCTGCTCGAAGCCCTTGATGATGGCCCCGTTCGTCCTGAGGACCACACACACACACACACACACATTATTAGACACAGCACAGGTGCCTCGGCGTGCAAGCGGATGTGAAACAACGTGGATAAACATGTAAACTACGCGGAAACACAAGGAGAAATGACCTATAAAACATAGCACAGATGGACAGATGTGGAATGGTGGACAGATGTGGAATGGTGGACGCCCGCGGCCTCCGCCCGCACCTGAAGACGTAGTGATGCCCGTCGATCTCCCGCCCCCTCTCGGAGCCCCTGAGGATGCCGCCGTTCCCCACCACGGCGCAGCGGACGCACTCCGACGCGTTCCTGCGCGCCTCCCAGTCGTCCAGCATCCGCTGGTTGGCCGACGCGTTGAGGACGGAGAGGGCGGCCGCCAGCGCTGCCGACACACACACGCACACACACGCACACACACACAGCCGCCCGGGTCAGTTCCCGCACAGCGCGAGCCGTTGAGAGGATAACCCCTGAACCGCGGTTTCCCCTTTCTGTGTGAAGGGCCCCGCAGAGAGGAAGCAGCAACATCGCGCCGATACGATAAGCATCGTGGGCCTCGGTGAGGCCGCGTGACTTGCCGATTTGAGATGCAAATCTTCAAACCAAGCCACCGGGTCGTGTCTTTTATCACGAGCTCATGTTCCCTGCTCGTCCCGACATTAATCTCAATAACATGAAATGAGAGAGAGAGATAGAGATAGAGAGAGATACTAATGAACCCCACAGGCGATGTGCCACAGCTCCACAGTTCCTCCAAGATCGAGAACAGTCCGCAGTTATGTCTCCCCTGCGCACAAGGTCACGTAAACAAACAGGCGTGTGCCCTCGTGCTGCCATGACAACACGGGTGAAAGAACCAGGATGTTCCACACCGCATCCTGTCCCCCTCCTGGCGCTGCGCCGCGCTACGCGACCTCGCCTCTCTGTCGGCTGGGCCCCGCCGTTCCCGATCGGAATGACAACGCGGGCGACGTGGACTGCCGTCTCAAGGACGCTCCCAGAGTCAGGACTAGCAGATGTTTCGGTGATTTACGGACCCGGGGTGACCCGGCGCGTGCTAGTTTAGCGGTTAGCAGTTAGTTTTTTGTAGCCACTTCAGATGGTCATTATCCCGGTTAGGTTTTCTTGATTTGACCTAATTTACACCGAAAATCTTACACTATCCGATTCATAAACGTGAACTTAGCAGTTGAGTGAAGCGAGTTTTGAAGGCCCGTCTTCAAGAACGAAACCGCGCACGTCAAGGCTGTTCATGTATGTTTTTAAAACAACTTCCATTTGAGGCGCACGTGCCTCGGTGAGCTTGAATGTGAAACCAGCACTCAAAATGAAGGCAGATTCACATCCGGTCTAAACCCGAGTGCAGTTCACCTTGCACGTAGACGAGGCGTCGCCGAGCACTTGGTGGTTTCTACGTTCCTCCCCTCCTCTGCTCTCACTCATCAGATCAGTTCGCGAGCGCTCCTACTTGGGTGTGTTTGCCAGGTCCATTTGACTGCTCCACTTACTGGTGTAATCCACGCCCCCCCAGCCGTGGGCCCCGGGATAGCGGCTCAGCCGCCGGTGCTGCTCCGGGCTCACGTCCTCTGCCCACTGCAGCACCGGGATACCCCGCACGTACGTCCCCGCAAAGTCCGTCTCCCCGACGCGGCCGCCGATGCCGTCCTGGCAGGCCTGCAGGGGGACAGGGCCTCGGTTGAACACAGGAGCGCGAGCAGCACACACACACACGCACACGCGCTCCACCATTAACCTCCAGGGGACTTTGATTGCGTAACAGTCGGTGATAACGCGTTTCCAGGGACACTGGCGTGTAGCTTGTTAACGACGTTGTTGATCCCAGAGTCTCTGCAGAATCAGTTATTGTTTTAGAGCGTGTGTGCGTGTGTGCGTGCGTGCGGTTACCCGCACCAGACAATCAAGGACTGCAGGGCAGATTCAACTCAGTGGAGCGGGGAGGTGGGTGTGGTTGGAGAGGTGTGTGTGTGTGTGTGTGTGTGTGTGTGTGTGTGTGTGTGTGTGTGTGTTTCTGCAAAGGCCCGAGAGGACCCAGATAGACCCCGACCAGGACTCACTGTCAGCGCTGGCAGGTCCTTTGTCTTGTAGTCATCTCCAATGAAGGGGGGGTCGGTGACACTGGGGGCCTGCGGGGGCCTCGGGGTGGGGCTTCGGCGCGTGCTGTTCTCGCCAGCGGAGCGGGAGGTGGGCTCGGGCCCAGCCCGGGCCGCCGTGGTCGTCGGAGCCTCCGGAGCTCGGGGAGGCGGCGCGGTGTCCCGGCGTGGGCCCGGGGTGGAGGCGGAGGCGGGGGGTGGCGCGCACGGGGCTCCGCTGGTCGCCGTCGGCCTCCCCAGACGGACTGCGGAGACAGGTCCGGGGACCGGCTGAGAGCCTGACAGCACACGGAGTCTAATAATGGGAATGTTTGTTCACATCGCCGTGGCAACAGGGACAGGTGGTTAATCAGTCCACAGGCGATCGGTGAGAGTCCTGTTCACCGAGCGTACGTGTCGGAGGAACCCCCGTCGTTTGAGTTTACGTTTCACACGCAATGCACCACGGCGGAGGGAAGGTACACCCCCCCCCCTCGAACGCCGCCCTGAAGGTACAGTTGACAGGAAGCGGACGGGAAGTGAACGAGCGCGAGAGCTCCGGGGGGGGGGGGGGGGGGGTTGGGGACAGGAAGAGCGGTAACAAACAGAGCAGAGCAGCGTGCGGCAGGTTGCGGTCACAGCCACCCGGGCCCGAGGCGTTCGCGCGGAACGGTGGCATTCGGGTTAAACATTAGCGCAAGCGGCCTTGGCTCCGACTGGCCGTCGAGGCCGCCGCCGGCCCCCCCAACGTGACACTCACGAGGGTGTTTTTATTGCGCGGTCGAAGCCCGGTGACTCCGACACGGATCAAAGGTCCGGGCTGCCCTGCGGGTGTGTTCGCGTCGCCTCTCTCCCGGGAGAGAGGCAGGAAACAGACCCCCGCCTCGGCTCTCTCACTTCAGCCAATATCTTTCCTTTATCAGAGAGTCCAGGAGTCCCCCCTCCCCCCCTCACATTGTTTCGTGAAAGGCTTCGCGGTTCCAGAGCACAGAGTGAGACCCGAAGGGGCCTTCAGATGGGAGGACGAGTGCCCCGCGCGCCCGGGACCTCTCGAGAGGGACGTTTCTGCCCCCCCCGACCGAACGCGCCTTATCTGGCTTTCTGTAAAAGCTCTAGCGGCTTACGTTTCGCGTGCGCGTGGCGGAGGCCACCTCCTGTCAAGAGGGCCGCGGGGGCTTTTCTTCATTAGTGCAGCCGGAGCGCTGCGCGCGCCTCCTTTGTCGAAACCACAATGACACGACCGGAGGAGGGAGGGGAGGGGGGGGGGGGGGGGAGGGGGGGGGGGGGGATAAGTGCTGGTTACAAAAAAAAAGGAAAGAAAAAAGGAAAACCCCACGCTCGGAACATTTCATACCGCTCGGGAGTTTAAACCTTTGATCCACCTGATTCCATGTGTTGCCGGGAATGCGCTCCGTTTGATGTGGCGTTCTCTCGGCTGCTCACTGCTACTACTGCTCACCTGCTCATATCCAGCACGAAGCCGTGGAAACGCTTCAGGGGCTCTATGGACCAGGCGAGAGGCCGGTCCAGGTTCCTATAGAGGAAGCAGACCACCAGCACGGACGTGAAGCTCAGGCCGGCCAGCAGCGCCTTCTTCTGGAACGCCATCGCCGGGTGCCCGGGCGCCTCCCTTCCCCGCTGTGCTCCAACACCCCCCCCGCCCCTGCCCGAGGGAGCATGAGGTGATGGGGCGCGGGATGCGGGATGAGGTGAGGTGAGGATGCTGCCCTCCACGGGACGGGCTGGCGGCTACGGGAGAGAGAGAGAGTTGGAGCTTGGGGCCAGACACTCAGGACGGAGCTGGAAACTTCATCTGCCTCCCAATGATCCCCTTTCAATGGGACACGCTGCCTTTAGCTCGCTTGTTTTCTCCTTTTCCCTCCCCGAGAGGAGGCGAGCAGGGCGACAGTTTGGCCCCGAACAAGCTGACATCAGTAAAACACACACACACACACACACACACACAGAGTCGCACGGCGGCCAGCAAATGCGCGAAAGCGGACGGATCATTTCCCCTGGAAACGCTCTCCGGGGACCCGGGTGTCCGAGCGACACGGTGCCCATCTCCACTTCTCAACCCCCCCCCCCCCCCCCCCCCCGTGGAGCGGCGTAATGAGCGCGGGCCGAGGCCAGGCAGCCCGACGCTCGCTCAGAGACTCCTCTGAAGTCAAAGTCCTCTGAAGTGGAGCCCCGAGCCCAGTACAGTAACTTGTCGATGTGGGTGATTGTGATTTCCCAGGCTGCCGCAGACTCTCCTGGCTGAGGCCAAACGGGGGAATGGAAAGAATGCGTTGCCGCGATCCGGTGATAAACTCAGCCCCCGTCTTTGATAACACGCCGCCACAGGAATCGGGTTTTTACTCCACGCAAAGTTTCGTGCCACCCCCCCAACCCCCAGGTTTCAGCAGGGCGGCCGGCTTTAGAACGATGCGCTGAAGGAGAGTAGATGAACTCGAGTGCGGTTTGGCAAACAGCGAGGGAGGGGGGCCAGAGAGTCCTCTCTCGCACACACACACACACACACACACACACACACACAGACACGGACGCACGTCAAACTGTGACAATCCGTGACTCGGTGTCTCTCCTGGAGGAGCGCGCTCTCCGGGAGCCCCGTCGGGACGCGCGCAGGGCTCGAGGACAAAGGAAGACAAATGGGCGAACCCTCTCACCGGCACGGGATCCTCAGTGCGGCCTCTGTCTGGGTCTCATGCTCCTCTCTCTGCCGGAGCTCCGCTGCTCGTCTAGCGTGGAGTGGTCTGCGCAGCCTGCCTGCCAGCCAGCCCAGTCAGCCAGCCCAGCCAGCCCAGCCAGCCTCAGCACTGTATGGGCGGGACCATTGTGAAATGAGCAACAGCTGCTGGCAACGGGACAGCCCCCTCAACTCCGGAGCACGAGGGGGTGGGGGGCGGGGGGGGAGGAGGGAGGAGGGAGGAGGTGGGGACCCTCTCCGGGCTGCAATAAAGTTAGACATGAGCAGGCAGCTCCAAGGATCTCTGCTATGCTCACAATGCGAGGAGACCCTGAATCACCGCGCGCTGATGACAAAGAGCAGCCGGAGGACTCCACCACACACACACGCGCACACACACAGACACACACACGCGCACACACACACACAGACGATGTCAGGTGACGGGCAGGAGCGTGCGGCCTCCGAGCCGTCGGTTTGAAAAGCGAGGAGAGGGAGAAGCGGGTCAGGCCCGGACATCACTCCAGACGGACGGGCCGAGACGTCCCCGGGGGTCGCTCGGGCCGGTCTCGACACAGACGAAGGAAGGAAGGAAAGGAAGGAAGGAAGGAAGGAAGGCAAGAAGGGAGGGAGGGAGGAAAGAGGAGTAATTGGAGAAGCGTGGTGGGGAGCGTGGTTTACAGAAATGCCGGGAATTACAGAGGAGGAGGTCAGAGATGCGTGCCAGTGCGTCCCTCGCAGGGCCAACAGAGCAACAGTTATGACTGGGGGGGTGGGTGGTGGTATTCGAAGACGCTTCTTTGTTGAGTGACGCTCGGCCGGAGGCGAGGGATGACTGGGGCTGGGGGCGGAGGACAGAGACAGGCCGACAATTGTCCGGTTCTCCCGCGAGAGGCACAGAAAGGAGGAGCAGGCGGCGGCGTCTGTCGCCTTGTTTGTTTTTTCCATTTGTTTATTCATCCATTCATTCTTTCACGGGCCGACGACGTCGCCTTCACATTCACAGAACCGGACCGCGCGTGCACAGCGAGGCCGGGGGCTCGGAGCTTACACGTGGAAAAGAACCAAAAACAAACAAACAAACAACAACATGACAAAGGATAGCGGTCGGAACTGCGGGCGCCTTGCTTACTTGTGTGTGTGTGTGGTCACAGCACGCTGGCACTCACACACACACACACACACGGGCAAAGGCTCGCCGTCCCCCCCCCCCATCCCGTGGTCGGAGGCCGATGGGGCCCCGGGCCTGGCGCATCAGGGGCCGGCACGGGCGCCATGGGGACCTGTCAGAAAAAACCTGACTTACTTCCAGGGCTGGGCCATCGAAACGTGGCGGAGGTTTTCAAAGCTCAAAAACACTTGACGTGTTACACGGGGAGCGCGACTCCTGGGGTATAAATAAGGGAGGGAAGGGGGGGGGGGGGCAGAATAAATACTTTGAGAAAGAGGGGAGGGGAGGAGGGGAGGGGGTGGGGGGGGGGGCCTGATTCTTTCACATCAGGTTGCGGCTAAATAACAGGCCTCGCGTCCGGGTCTAGAGTTTCTCCCGGGTTCCAGACCCCCGGCCCCGCAGCGGCCG
Source organism: Karalla daura (assembly GCA_029224185.1). Taxonomy (NCBI): domain Eukaryota; kingdom Metazoa; phylum Chordata; class Actinopteri; order Chaetodontiformes; family Leiognathidae; genus Karalla; species Karalla daura. The sequence goes on along the minus strand of CM055207.1, from coordinate 17,896,459 downwards.
CGACCCCCTCCGGCTGAAACCGTATCCACAAAAGGCTTTCTGTGTCCCCAGACGGCTTCATGGCGCACAAATCAGAAGGGGAAAAAACGGGAGCGTTTCAGAGCGGGGGGGGGGGGGGACAATGAAACACAAATTTGAAAGTGATGAGAGGTGGCCGGACGACGTGCGTGCGTGCGTGTGCGTGTGTGTGAGACCCGGAGCTCCCGCTGGCCCTGCAGTCGGACGTGCTTGGATGGGGCCAAAACCAAAGCCAGGGCTATACAGCTTTTAACATACCTCTGGTCACATGGCTCGCCAACCCTGCTACCCCCCCCCCCACCCCGCCCCACACACTCCCTCCTCCCCACCGCCACTCTGTCCCAGCTCCGCTTTCCTGATCCCGCAAACACTTTCTGTGCACATTCCTCCTCTCGTACGACCCCCCCCCCCCCCGTCCTCCTCCGCTGTCTTCCTCGCGCTCCCCTTCCCTTCAAGCCACCTACGAACTGCGTCTCCTCCCTGTCGACATGCTGCAAACCCTCACTAGCGACCCAACCCAGCGGCGGCGAGGGCGCAGGGCAACAGGAGCTCGGGTCTGTATACACACGCGCACGCGCGCGCACACACGCACGTCCGAGGCTCGGGCTGCCTCCAGAAACATCTGGAAGCGCTCTCTCCGCGGCAGCTCCGTGGGGAACGCGGAGGCATTCCTGCTCCCACAGGCTGCAAACAGGGAGGGGCGGGGCCGGGCTGCAAGGTGGGGGTAGGGCACCGCCGAAGGAGAAGAGGAAGAGGAGGGAGGGAGAGAGGGAGAAGAATGGGACGTGCGCAGTCCGCAGTCTTTCCGGCTGGTGCCGAGTCGGTGTGGATGAGGGAGGCTCCGGCACAACACGCTCCTTCGCGCCCGTGGCTGGGTGGTGGTGACAGTAGAGGTGGTGGGGGGGGGGGCAGTAGAGGTGGGGGGGGGTGGGGGGTGGTTTATAGTCGGGGTCAGTGCTTTCTTTTCCCCCGGCTCTGGATTCGTCTGCCGGGGCAGGGCAAGGTTCAAGCCTCCGAGGTTCCGCAGGTTCAGTCTTGCTGGCGGGAACAATCGGAGCGGGGGAGGGGGGTTGCTGGAGTGCCACTTTGATGAGGAGGAGGAGGAGTGGGTGGTGGGGGGTGTGTGTGTGTGTGTGTGTGTGTGTGGGGGGGGGGGCGGGGGTCTTCCGTGTCATTCACTTCTCCAGCAGCTGCTTCCTCTGCTGCTCCCACAGGGCCTCCAGGTGATCTGCCCTCTTCAGAGCAGCCTATCAGAGGAGAGAAGCGTGTTTACACGGGGCCCGTCACTCATCTCGCCACAACTGTGCCCCCCCCCCGCCCCCCCCACCCCCCACCCCCCACCCTCCACTTCCTGCACGTGAGGTCTCTGGTGGTCTGGCACGTTAGCGGCTTCTCACCTCGTGCTGCTTCCGCAGACAGCTCACCGTCTCCTCCTTCTTCAGGATGGCCGACTTGACCCTGGGAGGGGGGGGGGGGACAGAGACCGTTAAAGTAGGTTCCAAATGTTGAAAAGACACCGAGGGGAGTCGTATTTGGATGCATTTCAGATAGAAGCCCGATGCGAAACCCGAAGAGAACGCTGCAAGTTCAACACTTTATACTTTGCTGCGCAAAGGAGACGTGAAACACTGACAGACGTGATGATGAAGCAACGCGTCGGAGCTGACGAGTCCGACTTTTCCTCGGCGTTCGTTTTGTTTTGAAGCGCTCTGCCCGGCCGGTCCCCGAGGTCCACCGCCGTCCTCCGGGTCTGCCCACACGGGGAGGAGTTGCAAATGCAACCGGTCGCCAAGCTACGAGCCATCGAACCGCGCGGTTACCGTGGTAACAAGGCCAAACTAAACTCGCCGTCTCCAGCTGCGGTCAGCATGTGCGAGCTGACGTTTGAAAGACATCTGTCGGGTCGTCTCCGGGCTCTACCCCCCCCCCCCAGTCCTCGCCTCACTCCTCCACCCCCCCCCCCCCAGTAGTCCTCACTCATGGTCCTGTCCTCCCGCTAGATGCTCCCCCCCCTCCCGTTTGTTCACTCTCGACCGCAGTCGGGCCAACATTCCTCTTTACACCTGGAATAGACAACACTTATTATGTTTGGACACTGACCTAAATCCTCACACACAGGCTTTCTTCCCCCACACGCACACGCACACACGCACGCACGCGCGCAGCTGTGGATGGTTTTATGACGTCGCCTCGCAGACAGATTGCGCAACCCGCGCCGGCGACCCCGGTTAACCCCCCCCCCCCCCCCAGCCCCCCCTCCCCGCCCCCCCGGTCCTGTTCAACTCGACACGCTCGGGCCAACGAGAGTCTCCCCTCGTCTCCGTCTGCGTCCCCCAGGCCTCTAAGGACAGACCCCCCCCCTCACCGTTGGTGGACCTCGGCCAGCTCCTCCTCCTTCTCGCGGGCGACCCTGTCCAGCTCCAGCCGCAGGCGGGCCCGCGCCTCCGACGCCTCCGCCTTCAGCCTGCGGTTCTCCTCCTCGGTCGCCACCAGCCTGTCGGCGAACTCCTGGCGGATCACCTCGGCCAGGCCGTGCCGCTCCTCCACCAGCTTGTCCCTGGTCTGGGAGGAGAAGGAGGAGGAGGAGGAGGAGGAGGAGGACGGGGGGGGTTTAGCACACAGTTTTAACATGGAATGGGACGCTGCTTACGTCTCCATTGAGGAGCCAGGACCTCACCTGCACGACGTCCTGCGCCTCGTGCTCCTTCTGTCGGAGCGCCGCCTGGAGCCTGAGCAGCTCCCCCTCCGTCTCCATCTGCCGCCTCCTCAGCTCCTGCTGCTTCTCCACCGCCGCCCTCTCCGAGCGCTCCAGCTCCCCCAGCTCGGCCTCGTACTTCTCCCTCACCCGCTTCACCCTGTGTGTGTGTGTGGGGGGGGGGGGGGGGACAACTTGCTGCCTCACTGGACTCGCTGAGAGACCTGCCGCCCCGGGTCCAGGCCGCCCCCCGACCCCCCGACCCCCCGACACCCCCCCCTACCTGTTGTCGGCCGCCCTCTCGCACTCCTCCTTGTCCTTGCTGGTCTCCTCCTCCAGCGTCCAGATGGCCAGCTCGATCTCCTTGTCGCGCTCCCTCCGCAGGCCTTCTTTGAGCTCGCGCTCGCGGCCCAGCAGCCACGCTTCCTGTCGACGCACACACACACACACACATGAATCCAAAGCAGATCCCGGGTCACCTCTGTGGGCTGAGCGGGGGGGGGGCGTGGAAACCCACCTCCTTTTTCTTGTAGTTTTCCTCCCACGTCTGTTTCTCGAGGTCCAGACGTTCTTGCAAGGCCTTCATCTCCACCTAGTGGCGACACGGAGCCGGGGTGAGCGCGCTCACTCTAATTCATTCCCCTTGAGGGGGAGGCCGGATTTCCCCGCTCCTCACCTGGTGTCTCCTCTCCTGCTCCTCCCGGGTCTTGTCCAGCTCCTCCCTGAGGGTCCGTCCAGCCAGGGAGCTGTTCTCCTCCAGCTGCCTGCGCAGCTCCTCCAGCTCGCCGCGCTGCCTGCGAGCACGCACAAGAACACGCGCGCTGTGAGAACGCGCCCCCCCCGAAACCGCGGGCCTCCGTCGCCCCGACCGGCCCCCCCCCCCCCGGGGGCTTGCTCTCTGGCGCCGACCTCCGACCTCACCTCGCGGCCAGCTGGGCCAGCCTCTCCTTCTCGTCGGCCACCTCCTTGTACAGGCGCCTCCTCTGCTGCTGCAGGGACAGCTCCTCCTCCTGCAGCTGCTTCTCGTACCTGCGGAGAGCACGCGCGCACCTGAATGGCGATGCGCACAGACACGCCTGCGACGGGGGGGGGGGGGGGGGGGGGGGTGGGGGGCTTGCTCCTACCTCTGTTTGGCCAGCTCCCTCTCCCTCTGACACTGCTCCTCCTTGTCCCTCTCCAGCTGCGCCCGCAGCTCCTCGCACTGGCGGACGTAGCGCTGGGCGGCGCGCTCGTCGGCCTGCAGCAGCTCGGCCTCGTGCAGCGCGCGCAGCTTCTTCAGCTCCTGCTTGTGCCTGGAGATCAGCTTCTGGACCTCGGGCTCCAGGCCTGAGGGCGGGGACGGGGGGACAGTTGGCCTCCAGTTAGCCGTTAGCCGTTAGCGTTAGCGTCGGGACCACCCCCCGCGTGCTTCCACCCCGGGCGCGCTCACCTTTCACCGTGATCTCTTTGATCTTCTTGGTTTTCTCGTCGATCCACTTCTCCCGGCGGATCTTCTCCGTGGCGCTCATCAGCTCCTTCAGCTTCTTGATCTCCTGTGCGGGGGAGGGGGCGGGGGCGGGGGGGAGGGGGGGGCGAAGTGCGGTGGTTTTAGTGTCACGGGCGGAGCGGCACCGAGGAGACGAGACACACCGACAGCATCTTATCTGCCCGGTTCCGAGCGGGGAGGGGGTTTCATGGTCACAGACTTGTGCTAATGCTAACGCTACGCTAATGCTGAGACAGATGAGACTCGCACGCAGACAGACTGTCCGGCAGAGGCCGAGAGAGACAGACAGGTGAGGGGATGGCGGGGCGAGAGAGAGAGAGAGAGAGAGAGAGAGAGAGAGAGAGAGAGAGATGACGGCGCCGGGGACGGAAGCCGGGGTCGCCGCAGGAAGTGAAAGTTACCTCGCACAAGGGGCCCAGGATTTGCCACACCTGGGTGAGGAAGGGGGTGGGGGGGGGGCCCGGGAGGAAAACAGATACACGGACACAGACAGAGCAGGGCCGGCGGAGAGCGAGGAGGGGCAGAGAGAGGAGAGAGGACAAAGAGAAGGCGGTTAAAAAAGCAGCGGAGACGCAGCGGGCCGGGGGGGCGGGGGGTCGACCCCACCCGGAGAGGGGGAGGGGGGGAGAGGAGGGTCTCACCATCTCGTGCTGCTCCTGCATCTGCGCGATCTTCTTGGTGTACTTCTGGTCCACCTGCTTGAGCTCGGCCAGCACGCCCTCGCAGCGCTCGCTCAGCGCCCGCTTGTCGCTGATCAGCTGGTCGATGAAGGTCAGGTGCCTCTGCACGGTGGCCTCGTACTGCTCCTTCTGCAGCTGCACGCTCCGCTGCAGCTCCCTCTCCGTCTCCTTGACGTGGCGCGCCGACAGCTCCCTCTGCTGGGCCTGACGGGCGGCAGACAGACAGAAGAGGATGGAACAGGATGGAGTCAGAGTGAAATGCACGCACCCCAGATCTGTAGTCCGGAATGATCTGTTAAGATTTCTGACAAACGGATAATGGAAGATGCCCCATGTGTGTGTGTGCGTGCGTGCGCGTCTCCCTCACCAGTGCGGTCTGCAGCATGCTGACCGTGCGCTTCTTCTCCTCCAGCTCCAGCTTGATCCTCATCATGGAGCCGCCGAGCTCCGCGGCCGTGGCCGAAGCCTGCTCCACTCCCGCCAGCTCCTCCTCCGACAGCACGGCCTGGACATTACGCACAGACACACGCGCGGGTTAGGTCGCCCGCTGAGGAGGGCGGGGCCAACCCGGCCTCGACCCACCCGGCGCCGACCTCTCTGTGGGAGCCCGAGGTGACGGAGCGCGGCCGCTCCTGCTCCGACTTCTCCATCTCGTCCAGGAAGCTCATGATGCTCTGCAGCTTGGCCTCGGAGAGCAGGGCGCCGCCGTCCGGCAGGGCCGGGTGGTGGCTCAGCTGGCCGTGGCGCTCCAGGTTGTCCGTGGTCAGGGAGGTGGAGTCTCCGTCCTGCAGGGGTGGAGAAGGGTCAGATGGACGTGCTCCCCTCCTCCCGGGGGGGGGGGGGGGGGGGGGGGGCGGTCCTGGTGAGTACCTCGTCTATCCAGGCGTACTTGTCCTTGCGGTAGGCCTTGGGCTCGGACAGCCTCTCGGGCTCCTCCTCCAGCAGCTTGAGGGTGTCCAGCAGCTCGTTCAGGGTGGTCTTGGACTGGGCCCTGCTGGACGAGGCTCCCTGCCGCTGGTCCTCCACGCTCACCGACCTCTGCAGGATCTCCTGGGGGGGCGGGCGTGCAGAGCTTAGCTCGCCACCATGCCAGGGTTGTTCCTGATCATTCTAAGTGGATGTTTTCGCGGGCTTACCTGGGAGCACTGGGAACCTCGGCAGTTGGACAAGGCCGGGGACACGGCTCGAAAGCTGGAGAGGTCGCCCAGCTCTGCCGCGATGTTCAGATTGGAGTCTGAGGAGCAAAGAGGAGTGGATTCAGTGGCTGGGGCGTAGGCTTTCCTCGGAGGCGCGCCGCATTCAAGGCACGCACCAGTGTTCTTGGCCTTGATGTCCGTGGGGGACGGCAGGCCGTTGTTGCCGGGTGACGCCGGGCCCTTGCCGACGGGGCCGACCCTGGGCGGCTTCTTGCGTCCGCTCGCGCCCGTCCTCCTGCCGCCCTCCGAGTGCGGCCCGGGTCCGCGCGGCGCCTCCGAGCCCCCCCGGGTGGCGGCCAGCCGAGCCAGGCGGGCCTTCTCCTTGCGGATCGGCTTCCTGTCGTCCTCTGGATGCTGCTGCATCTGCGGCTGCGGCTGCTGCTCCGGGCAGACGTCCACCTCCGCTCCGTCCTCCCGGTCCTGCGGAGGAGAGAAAGACGGAGGTTTACCCGACGATCCGGGCAGAACGGAAGAGACGAGGAAGCGCCACACCAGGGCACCGGAGCGACTCGCCTGGGAACACGGCGAGCCTCTGTTGTCGGACAAAGCCGGGGAGACGGCTCTGAAGCTCAGCTCGCCGAGGTCTCCCGCCACGTTCAGGTTGGAATCTGTGTGACGAAAGGGCCGGTCAGTCCGCTGGAAAGCTGCAGGGGAAAGAGGACGACGGGTGCGCTGGCAGACCTGTGTTCTTGGCTTTGACGTCGGTGGGGGACTGCGGCAGGCTGTTGTTGCTGGGGGACGCGGGGCTCCTGGGCGGCCTCCTGCGTCCGGCCGGGCCCTCCGGCCCCGGGCCCTCCTGCCGCGCCTCGGCCTCGGCGGCCCGCTGGGCTCTCTTCTGCTGCAGCTCCTGCGGCGAGGCACCGGGGGGGGGGGGGATGGGGCGACACGGGACAAGGTGAGGGAGGGCCTCCGAGTCGAGGGGGGCGAGAAGCAAAGAGGGCGTAAGAGGGGCGCGCACCTGTATGGCGGCCAGCCGAGCCAGACGGGCCTTCTCCTCGCGGACGCGCCTCCGCTCCTCGTCTCTCCTCCGCTCCTGCTCCGCGCCGCGGCCGTCCTCCTCGGCCCTCTCCTCCCACTCCTGAAGGGGGGGGAGAGGGGAGGGATAGTCAGAGTGAACACACGAAGAGGGGGGAGGGGCGGGGAGAAGGGGTGGCACGAGGGATACCTTTCTCCTGCCGGCGAGGAGGTGCCCGAGGGCCGCCCGGTTGGAGTGGCGCCTCCTGGCGTGGCCCCGGTACCAGCGCTGGATGGTGAGCGCGGCCTGGTTCACCTGCTGGACGAACCTGCGTGCGCGCACACACAGAGCAGAGGTGAGCGAGGCCGGGGGGGAGGGGTAGGGGGAGGGGACGGGGGAGGGGGCAAGGCGGCGTCCCCACCTCTCGGCCTCCTCCTCGGTGACCTCCCTCCTCCGGGGCGGCGCGGGGCCGGCGTGCGGGGCCGCCGCGGGCGACCTGTTGTTGGAGCCGGCGGAGGCGGAGGAGAAGTTCTTCTGGGACTTGGTGGTGAGCGGGCCGCCCTCCAGCAGCACCTCGTCGTTGGCCGTGGCCTTCAGGAGGTTGCTGCGGACAGGGAGAAGAAACGCTGAATGCGGGCGCCCCCCCGGACCCCCCACCCCCCACCCCCCCACCCCCCCAGCGCACTTGGGCGCACACGTACTTGAAGGACGGCTTCTGGTTGGAGCTCTTGGGCGTGAGCGGCTTCTCCGAGTAGTTGTTGTGCAGGATGGTGGTGACGGAGTTTCCCACGGCCCCCTTGTTGCTCCTGTGGGAAAACGAAAGTGATTCACCCAGCAGGGGAACGGCACGGCTCGAGTCTCGGCATTCGTGCCAGCAAACCATTCCTGTGTGTGTGTGTGTGTGTGTGCGTGTGTGCGTGACTTTTGGTTGGAGGGAAAACTCCAAAGTGCGTGGGTGGAATTTCTGGCCAGCTTTATAGGACGCCACGATCCGACAGGCGTGAAACACGAGATGCAGGTGGCGGCCCAGAATGCCGCAGTGCAGGTCTCGGACTACTGGGACGCGTGCGTGCGTGCGTGTGTGTGTGTGTGTGTGTGTGTGGGAGGTGCCGGCCACCCACCTGTTGTTGGCGGTGAAGGTGGCAGCCAGGGCGATGGCCGGCTCCCTCCTCTTCGGGCCGGTGGGAGAGGAGTCCACGCTGCCCGTGCTGCGGGCGCCGGAGTGCAGCGGGTAGGCCCTGGGCTGGTCGTCCTGAGGGGAGGCGACACACACGCACGCACACACACACACAGGCGGTTGGAGAACGCGGCGGAAGGCTTTGAGGAGGGTCGGGAGGGGGCGGGGCGGCACGTACCAGGATGTTCCACGTCGTCCCGTCCGGGGAGGCCTTGCTGAGGCCGGCCAGCCTCCGGCGTCCATCCGAGCCGCTGTCGAACAGGGACAGGTAGTCCTCGCCCTGCTCCTGACTGGGAAACACACACACACACACACAGAGTTTAGAGCTCACTGAAATCCCGCCGCGCCAGTCCTTTTTTTCCTCCTGAACTAACTCTGGAAGGTTGATTCGGTGGACGCAGGCCAAAGAAATGATTTCAAACTCGTGACCTGGACGGTCTCTCCCGGAGTCAAAGCGCTCTGCCCTCGGCTTTTGTGATCGAACGTTGCAAGGACAGCTGCAGAAGTGGGAGCCCGTCCCCTCGATCTGTGCCCCCTCCTCCTCCCCCTCCTCCTCCTCGGCCCAGGTTGTTGGAATTCGGCAGCTGAGCGTCTGCTCGGGTCCGGGTGGAGCGGTGAGGGGAGAGGAGGAGGAGGAGGAGGAGGAGGTGGGGGCGGCTCTGTGACGGATTCCATGTGAATGCGTGCGCGCATATGTTGAGCCCGGTGGCCCGTCATTCATCCTTCGGATAGCCTCAGATGCAGGGTGACCTGCTGTCTGGCTGAGGGGGGGCGGGGGGGGGGATGAGGGAGGGGGAGGGGGGCCTCTGGTATCTGTTTGGAGCCCATCTTGGCCCAGCCGGTCCGGTGTAAAGGCACGCAGGCGGACCACACCATTCAGGCGGCGGCACATTCCTCTAGTTTCTGCTTTAAAGGAGAGTGATGCGTGGTGGGGAGGAAACAGTAGGAGGAGGAGGAGGAGGAGGAGGAGGAGAGGCACGCTGACTGGCTCAGAGGGGGTGTTTGGAATCTCCTAAAATTTAAAGCCCCTCTGCGATGCATCCTCAGGAGGCAGCGGAGAGAGAGAGAGAGAGAGAGAGGGAGGGAGGGAGGGGGGTGGCTGTGGCGGCAGCTGCCGGACAATAGAGGCAGAGCGCACACACACACACTTCTCCTTTCACTAGTGAAGGGGAGGGGAGGGGGGGGTGGTAACCTGACCTCGAGGTCCCGGCCCACCCCCCACCCCCCCACCCTCTCTCCAACCTGTAACAAAGCAAGTCCCCTGCACCCCGCGACCCCGGCAACAGCCGCCCGGCTCCCCTCCACCCCTTTATCATGCAGGAGCCGGCGCGCCACCACTCCCATTGTCCAGGCCGCCCAGGCTTCCAGGGCTGCCAGCTGTTGCCGGCTGAGGAGGAGCCCTGTGGTGCTCTGCCAGGGCCGGAGCCGGAGCCGGAGCTGGAGCTAGAGCCGGAGCTGGAGCTGGAGCTAGGGAGGGCCCCCGGTTAGGCCAGATCCACGCTATCTGAAGCGCGCACATTCTTCGGAGACACTTCCGCAAACACAGCCTTCATATTTCAGCAGGACCGTAAAGGTCATTTGACGATCCGGATGAAACTCAATAAGGCATCCCCCCCCCCTCCCCCTCGCCACCCTTCCATCCAGCCATCGGCAGCCTGCCCATGTGACGACGCGTGGCGTTCGGAGCGTCAATGTCAGCGATAAGGGGAAGGAAAACAGACTCCGGGGCGAAGGGGAGAGGGAGGACACGTCCCCCCCCGGCTGGGAGCCGTCCAGTTCGTAGGCACGGCGGGTGTTTTGTGCTTTCCCTACCTCAGACTGACGTGGGCCTGCTGGTTGACCTGCGTGGTGCTGTTGGAGCGCCTCAGGTTCTTGATGGAGCGGGAGCTGCCGAAGGCGGCATCACTCTGCGATGGGGAGGGGGGGGGGTTCAAAGGTTTGTCACTGACTTACAAGACACGTGTTGGGGAGAGAGAGACGTCTAAGGGGGGGCACAGGTGTTGGGGCAGAGTGCTCAGAGTCCTCACCAGGGTGTTGCGCTTCCCACGGCTGTCGCCGGCCACGGACACCGACACGGAGCGGGAGAAGTGTTTCCCGGGCGACGCGCTGCTGGGCCTCTTGGACATGGGCAGCTGGGAGCCCGACAGGCTGAGGTCCAGGGCGTCCCCCTGGACGGTCGGGACGGAGGACGGGCTGCGCGTCATATGCATCCTCGGGAGGCGCTGGGAAGGGAGAGAGAGAGGAGCGGCGAGAGGGGGCCCCGGTCAGCGACGGGAGACGCGACGGGCCACAGGTGCGCGTCCGGCGCAACGAGAGGGCAAACCGACAGGCACTTTCCCCCGCTCCGTGCGGTCTCCCGGGGTGACGGGGCAACAGAGCAACCCCCTAGATGCTGCCGGGACAACCGGGCAGAGGCGATCACTGGAGATGTTTACAGTTTTAACCCTTCCCTACGGCTCGCAAGTGAAACGTGCTTTTCGGATCAACTTCTACCGGCTGCTGTTAAAGCAGATCACACTGAAACCCACATATAGCCCACAGTGGCAGGTGTTACCTAACATCACCCCCCCCCCCAACTGTAAACACGCACATTAGCGAAATATCGATCGCAGCACCGTGTTATCTGCTGTCAGCCAACCCGAGCTGCTCCCATGCAATGATACAGTAAGAACCGATGGTTACCACGCCATCGATGAGCAGCGAGTACGCATCAATACAGTCACTGTTACGCCGTTACTGAAGGTGGCTTGTGGTAAGACCTTGGCAGCGTTACCTTGTACTCCCAGTATTCCAAACCGATGCAATTCCTGATGTTTGGCACAGAAACGTCATTAGACAGCGATAACGTCCGTGTCCACTGATGTATCCAATCTCGGCTTTCCCTTCGAAGGACGCGCACCACGGCGTTAACGGTCTTTTTTTTTCCTGCAAAGGCTTTGGGGGGGAAAAAAAGGAAAAAGACAGAAAAACTAAACGGCTTGTTTTTGCTCCAGAACGAGCCGAAGCGAGCCCGTCCTAGCTAACAGTCGCCAGGCTGCCCCGCTCAGCCCGGGCAGCTCTCGGAGAGGAGACGCTCGCTTCGGGGGCCGGCCGCGGCTTCCACGGAGGCGTCGCGATTCCCAACACGGTCCCCTGACTCCCAGTGGAGGCGGAGGGGGGGAGAGAGGAGCTCCGAGGACGCGGTACACAAACAATCCAAATGACGCCTGCGCTCATCTCTGTGGTAACAATACACAGACCCCCCCGACGCTCCTCGGCCACCCGATTGGTGGAGGCCAAGACCTCGTGAATTTCGTCGCGCTCCCGATTGGCCGTCCCGGGCCGTCAATCAGCCGCGCAGCCTCCGAGGGGGCGGGGCCGAGGCGACGGTTTGGTTGAGTTTGCAGAGAGGCGTGATGGAGAAGCGAGGTTCGTCAGTGCTGTTGTTGGGACGTTTCTGACAGAAGTCTGTTGACTTTTGCAACTCTGTATCTGGAACCACTTTGCTTTTTTCCCCATTGAGCGCGTTCTTCTAACTTTTGGTCTAAAATTGAAAACTATATCGTGTCTGAGTGCATTAACAATATTGCTGTAACGTCTCAAAATGTAGGCTACTTGTGTACTTTAAACGTGACATGCGAAATCTGTTATTTGGTAAATTACACATACACAAAAGCATATTTATCAAAACACCCCAAACTCTAAAGTTGTTATGCTTGAATTCAACAAATATACCCACTCACTAGAATTTGTCTTTAATAAAATGGTACATTTTAAAAAGGAAATTTCTCTCACTCTCTTTAATGAATCAATGTATTACTATTTATTTCTACTTTTGTCTGTAAACCTGTGCATTACTTTATCAGATTTTAATTGTCATCCGTTCTGGTTTTGTATGTCTTTAGATATTCAATAAATATACTTTTTAAGTGTTGTTGGGACATATTTGGTCAGACGCAAAGCTCCACTTTATTAATGATTTATTATTTATTCTCTGGAACACAATCAACAGTCTGGAAGTAACATAAGAAATTAAAAAAAGACACTTAATCTCTCAATCGAACCTCCATCGACTACGATCTTAAAGCTCAAACATTGACAACCTGGTTGTTATACATGGCATATGTTATATTATTTTCTATCCTCCGTCATCACTTAAAACTCTAACAAGTTATATTCAAACATGCACACACTTTGCATGGTCCACCTGCTCAGCCGGGATTTCTGATGGAATGAACAAATCACTGGTGGTCGATTACCGTTCTGTTAACTCACTGACAAATTATCGCTACGAAGAACCTATCTTCTTTTAAACTCTACAGCTGCCTTCCACACGTCAGCCCCTTTTCCCAGGGTGATGTCCTCCGGTAGACACTCCAGCCCTGCCAAAGGTGGAGAGTCTTTCCGTTCCAAATGTTCCTCCATGGTGAATCTGATGCTGGAGGGAGAGAGGGAGGGGGATGAAGAAGACAACTGTTAGCACTGCACCCATTGTTGTCGGCGCAAGCATTCCCATTCACCTCCTCTGTCCAGCTGCTGCCTCAATAGACATGACCTGTGGCTGAGGGGCTACAACTCTAAGCTCCTTTTTCCCCTGACAGATGGCTGCCCAGAGGGGGTCACGCTCCGCTCCTGCAAGTCAACAGGCTCCAAATCCCCAGGGAGAGTCCCGGGGTCAGACCTCCACACTTTCCTCTGATTAAAGCTGTCCAGGATCAATGGATTCCTTCAGACTAGACAATGGGCAACAGGCGCATGTCTTAACATTCATGCGCCTAAAATAAATCACGTTTCCTGGGAAACACCTCTCGGGTAAGCTGATCAACAAGGAGCGTAGAGATGTCACTGATGCGGACGATTGAGGATTGTTTTGCCATTTGGCGCGTTACCTCAAATTCCCAAATGGTAAATGAGCAGTGTTTTCACTATAAGGGGGGGTCAGGGTTAGGGGGTACAAATGGCCGGCACTTACTCCCAGTGAGCCCCGTAACTCTCGTCTGGCATGGCGGTGCTCGTCTTCAGCAACAGAATCTCATGCAGCTCCAGAGAGAAGGCGTCCACGTCTGTGACCGCGAGGAAGGCCCTCAGAGCCCTCCCCTCCTCCTCGGACAGCTTCTGCTGGAACTCGCGAGGAAGCCTTCGAAACGGCTCCTGAAAGGTCATCGTCGATTAAGCGCGGTTTATGGCAGAAAGCGCTCCGAAGCGGCAATTTGCGGCGCAGTTCGGCAAATCTGTTGTTATCGGGGTCAAGCCGTGGGCGCCTGCCGTGGTCAGGCGGCACACTTTCAGGGGATTACGGCCCGGAACATTTAACTGTGTGTGTGTGGCGCCCAAAGGGTCAACCCCCTGTGCGGGCGGCGGAGGGGAACAATGAGTCAGGCGCAAGATGTGCGGTCACCGCGAGCGGAGCTTCTTTTGGCCCCTTTTAAGTCTTAAAAGTCGGAGCTGAGAGACATTTGTCACCAAGCGGGTTCCACGGATAGTCAGTCACAGTTGCAAATGCTGCGTAAGGTTAGAATAAGTTGGGATAAACGGAGGATAATCTGAAATACAGATGGAGACAAGCTCTGCAAGTCAAGAGGCACACACATAAAAATAATACTGAAAGTATCATATGAATGCTTTCAAACAGGAACGTATCTCTTTTCTTCATACGTACTTCTTGTCTCATCAGCATGAGCTCGGATTTCCAGCAGGTCAGGAGTTGCCAGGTGAATACGCTGTGCTCCAGTTTGCTTTCTGCCAGACTCTAGGAGGAGAATGCCACAAACGCGTCAATGTTTGCTGCTCCATTCGTTTCGGATCTTGAATTACAGCTCGGGTCCGTTTCACATTTTAGGTGTTTAAGATGAATCTGTTCCACGGCCACTGGATTCCGTTTCGTTCTGTGCGGAAAACCTGCAAAACCTGCTTCACCTTGTCATCCACCGCGGTGAACAGTGCTGCAAATCTCTCTTAAGGAGTGTAATACTCCATGCTTAACGTACATCAGAACCAGAGCAGAGAAGCAAATCATAATGATGTTCATTTTGATGAAACTTGTTTCCACACAACGATAAAGTATTTCATATATTTGTAGGAATAGAGGTGAAGTAACAGCGGAGCGCTTGTAAAATGAGATACGCATAATCACATTCCTTGCATAGCAGTGTCGTGAGGGAAACAGCCCCGGGTTTGGAGGTTTTCTACCTTCTCGACAGAGCTGGAAATCTGCGGCCCCATCTGCAGGGACTCGCTGAGGTAGGACAAAAGTGAGCCCCGAGGATCCCCGCCCGTCTTGCCGAGAAAGCGCAGGCCGATCTCCACCACGAACACCGAATCGCAAACGTCGGTGTAGGAGAGCAGCACCGTCCTCATGGCGGCGCTCACAGAGCCCTTGAGGGGTTCCTGGGGGACGGGCAGAGGAGCGGTCGGCAACTTTTGCAACTGTGAAATGGCTCATTTCGGGGGAATCGGACATGGGCTTACAGTACCTGCCGAATCCTGGCCCTGACCTCGGCGAGGACCACAGAGAAATCCTGCAGGTGCCTGTTCAGGTACCGCGAGGTGTCCTGGTGTTCGCACGAGAGGACAACAATACGGGGTTAAGGCCGAGTGTGGCAAGGTGTGACACGTGCACGCAGCTAGCCGCGCGGTCGGAATTCCTGCTCACCGCTTGGATGAGTGGTTTTCCGGCCAGGAAGCGACGTGCCAGCTGGGTCTGGATGCCCGGCAGGTCGTAGGTGCAGTCCGTCGCTCCGCCCTTCTTCAGGGTGTACTGACAGTGGGCCAAGACCAGCGGCAGCAGCTCTCGTTCGGGGTGGCACAGGGTCAGCTGCGTCTCCGATATCCTCTCTATAGGAACGCTGTATTCACTGGGGATACAAAAACGAATCGCCCGGAGCGTTAAAGTCGGCCCTAACCCGGCTCTGGCCACGTCTGTGCTCCCGGCTCCGGAGCTGCGCTACCGACCTGTCCTCCTGGCCCGAGACTCTCCGAGCCTCTCTCACCAGGCTGTTGTGGGTCTGCAACAGGAAGTCCACCAGGGTCCGCAGGCAAGAGCCCGGCCCGTGCCGACAGGGGGTCAGGAACTCCCCGGAGCTGTCAAAGGTCACCTCGGCCTCGCACAACTTGGCCTCCACGCCCAATTCAGCTGTCGTACACACGAACACAACATTTCATTTCATTTCATTCATCAAACAGTTGTAACAGTTTCTGCCCTGTTGCCGTTCCCATGGACGACATCGATAAGGCCTGAAATCAGCTGCGTCTTTTGGACTGACCGGTGACTGAATGAATCACACATGGATCAATGTCGGACACACTCACAGTTGTTGGACACCTCCACTCTGAGGCAGTTCCACACCTTGATGAATGTCCCCACTCTCTGATGCAGCATCTTCTTCTGGTACCCTGAGGAGGGCAATGAAGAGGCTCAGCTGTGTGCGAGAGGGTGTGTGTGTGTGTGTGTGTGGCTGAGTGCCTTGTCGCATGGACAGTCCACAGTCAACTACTGACGCACCTGCTGGGACGTGCTGCAACATCTGTGCTATGCTCTGGGCGGTGGAGTGCGTCCTCAGGGGAAACGTCCTCAGCAGGTCTGACTGCAGAGCCGCCAGCTCAGGGAGGTGCTGCAACTGCCTCACACAGTGCATCTGGGACGGACACACACACACACATGCACACACATTCAACGCATGTCAAACACCATCAGACATATCAACACTATCGGTACATTCAAATGTCAGGACCACAGTAAAAATGTATAACATGTTCATCAGTCATCAATCAATCAATCAATCTAGACCTTTCACAGAGCAACACATACACACAAACACACACACACACACACACACTGTTTCTGACAGTTGACTCTCCAGAAGTGCTATCTTAACATAAATATGTAATAAGTTAAAAAAGTAGGTTTTCTGTCAAATATTAAGAGGTGACAGCTTTAAAGTTGATTAAAGAAATGTATTAAATGTTAACAATGATAAACCTAAAAGAAAAAAAACCTAAATAGACTCGCACACTAAATAATTGGAATAAAATAAAGATAAGAAAAACATAACCTTAGCTTCAAAAGTAAAACCTTTACATACAATTTAGGCAAAAGGCACTGGACTATTTGACACAAACACCATCTGAAAACCTGAGCGTTCTCGATGGATAATCCCATAACCAAATAACGTTTCCGAGACGTGCGGCCAGCAGAGGGCGACGAAGAGGGCCACACCTTCCTCAGGAGCAGAGCCAGCAGGGGCGCCGCGTCGTCTCCCCCGGGCTCTCCCACCAGCTGAGGGAGACGCTCCACGGTCATGGTGTCGGACAGGGTCCAGAAGGAGGAGCAGTCGGTGGGGCAGGTGGAGGGGAGGGACAGCATGCCTCCGGGGTCCGCGTGGAGGAGCACCATCAGAGGACTGCTGGCCACGCCGCGGTCCGCGGCCATACGCTCCTGGGCTTCGGCCAGACGCTTCTGCCTCTCCTGAAACCAATGGCGGTCCGCTGACAGGTGATCTATGCACATGTGTCTTGACTCTATTCTTTGTTCTCTTCATGGCTCCGGAGCCATCGGTGCACAAGGCTACTTATTTTTCACTTGCTGACATTTAAGTTGACAACCGCGAAACGGAACATTTCCAACATTCCCGAGCTGAAGTTTTCCAGATGTTCTGGAAATTCTCCACCAATTTTTCCACCAATCGCTACTTACACACAACACAACGGTGAAATTTCAAGGAATATCTTGAATCGACACACAGCCCAGCTTCCTGCAGTCTCCTTACTTGAAGCACAGGGTTGATGGCGGCGTCACAGAGCAGCTTCTCCCACTCCTGCCGGCCTCCCTTGGAGGACAGATCCGGTGCGTTTCTGCGGGAAACTGTGTTCACAACCAACACGGTCACGTCACACGTTTCTGGCACGGACAGACACAGTGGTCGGAGGCTCGTCGTCGCCCGTACCGATCTCCGTGCAGCCGTGGAGAATCAGGTGAACCACCGTGGCCGTGTCGTCTATGTTCTGATCCAGCGTCCTCCCCAGCACGCTCAGGTCCTTTTCCAGGTGGCTCCACAGAAAGTCGAACACGTCCCGGGGCCTGGGCTGGATCAGCTCAGCCACTCCCTGCAGGGCAGCAAACCAAGTGTTCTCATTACGTCGGAGCAGCTCCTCGTGCGACCAATTGAGCTGGAAGCGGACAGAGCTCGGGCTCACTCTTTGGTTGGTGAGGGCGCCCTGCAGCATGGCCAGGTGGGTGAGCAGCCGCAGGACGCCGGACTGGGCGGAGGTCAGCTGTCGCTCGGGAGCCTCGGACCTCTGAGCGGCCGCTCCGAGGACGTGTCCCGTCCGGGTCTCATCCCTGATGCTTCACGTGAGAAGCGAGTGACACACAAATTAGCCACAAAGAGATGAATGGGAAAACGATGCACAATGCTGGCTGGTGGAGCAGAGGAATACCTTTGACCTGTTTCTCTGGTAAATCCCTGGACTGGGTTGTGATTCTGGCCACCTACTGGAAGTCCACAGTCTGGACATCTGGAAATGACCACTGGTTTGCCACACTGTGGGATGTCACAGAAGAATCGTGTTCCATCACGCAAACACATACCGTGTGTGACACCTCACGTTGTTGTTTCTAACATGCATTGGTTTGATTTGCCAACCATACATGATTTGGAGCTGAAATTTGCATTTGCAGTATTGTTTAGGGATAAGTGAATGCATTTCGTGATTACTGCAGATAGTTCTACCAATACAAGTCCCAACGTTTTTAAAAGTACATGGTGGGCCCCATTGGAGAAACTGATTATTCAGTTTGTCTTTCATACCACGCAAGTATGATCCTGCCTGAATTTGTTGATATTTTGCCTGATTTTTATTAATGTCCTTCGACAAATGTTTTTGACACAAAAGAAGATACAAAAATTGTTCCTACCTCTCCAACGAAGCATGGATGCCCATTTGGACAAGCTGTCAATGATGTAAAAGACATAAACACATATCCTAACACACATACACACAGACAAACTGTGCAGCCATTATAACGAGACACTCACTGTACATCTGGATTCTCTCTCCAGTCATCCATCGCCTGGCCTCACTCCTGTGGTCATCGGGCATGGTTGGCAGGAAGTAGTTCTGGGAGGAGGACACAACCTTGGTGCAGTGAGTTTAACAGCAATGCAACATGCTTCTTCTCACTGCTTGTTTCTGAGCGGCGTCTCACGTTGACATTCTGTGGCCGGAAGGCGATCTGCTGGAGCGGGACCAGTAGAGGACTCCCGGTCAGCAGCAGGGCGTCCAGGTGGACCAGCAGCTCCACCAGGGTGTGCCTCTGGGCACCCAGGTTCTCGTGCAGGCTCAAGCCCGCTCCGCCGATCCGGTTGGACAGGAGCGCGCAGCAGAAATCCCTGAGCTCGTTTGACCCGACGTCTCTCAACACATTCCCCAGGACCGCGGCCTCCTGCAGGTTGACGCACGACAACGACGACAAAAAAAAAATGATGAAACGGAGACGGAAAGCGGGGCAGACTTCTGAACAGCAGATGTCACGTGTGGGGACCTGTGGCCTGGGATGGAGGCTGACGTTGGGGGATTTGTAGCGGCAGGTGATCTGTCTGAACAAGGCCAGAACCAGGAGGCTGAGCCGAGGACCTTCCAGCCTCTGCAGACACAGAAACACAGCGCGCACGGAAATGAGAAGGGCGGACAGCTGAACCGATCCAAAAGGGAAAACGATAACTGCAGCAACTGTGGCATAAACACTGGAAAAATAGGCGGAAATAGTCATTTTAATCGACAGGCCTGCCCCTTTCTCATCTCTTCAGTCTCACTACTTGTCAGACCTCTGGTGGTCATTGGGATGTGTGACAGCGTCCACTGTCATACGATGAGGCAGTCTGGCCCCAGTTACATCTCCAGTTCTCTCATCTTTCCTCTACCTCTGTCCCTTGGTAAGCTGCAGCTCTGAATGGCTGAAACCAACTCGTGACCACCTTGGTCTGGTTTTTCCTCACCTGCATCTCCGTCTTGAGGCCGTTGCAGCTGTTCTCCAGCAGGACCTCAGTCACGGCGTCTCTGACTGCACGGTAAGACGTCCCGCAGCAGAGGAACCGGTCCACGGTGCCCAGAGACAACCGCTGCAAAGGACAGATGGGAACCGCTTGGACTTCACACGCTAAGGACGTGCTAGACGTGATACTGAGCCATTTGTTGATCGAACTAGTTCAAAATTCAGCAATGAGGAGGAATCTCTGTGCTCTCTTTTGTGAATTTCCCACCTTTGATTCTTAGTGCACTACAAAGTAAAGTGATTATCTTTTACTGGACAAACTGTTTCTTTTGAAAAGCACCTACCCTCTTATCATATATAAGGATTCTCAATAACTCTGTTGTTGCAGTTACCTCCAGTTGAAGGAGGCGGGCAGGGAAGAGCCACCTCCAGGAAGGCTGGTCCATCAGGGAGACAACGAAGTCCAGACCCGAGCGCCTGTGCAGGGCTCTGAGCAGGTACACCCTGTGCCACTCGTTGCCCGAGCCCTCGCACACCGCCCTCACCTGCTCCAGGTACCGGACCTCCAGCGCCTCAAGTCTGGCTGCTAGGGAAGAGAGAGAAAGCTTTCGACTAGAGCCACACCCCTCTTAAAATCCAGGGCGACCCCCACGCCGGCTTCAGCTACACACCTCGAGGTGCGGCTGTGGCCAGCAGTCGGGCAGCAGCGCTCAGGCACATCCTCAGCCGGGCCAGGCCGAGCAGGAACTCCGCGGGCTCCTCTCGTCTGTCCGGGCCCTGTTGCCTGGAGATCTGAGTCAGGAAGCTGATTTCTGCTCTTCTCTGCTGTTCGCCGCCCTGCTGCGTGTCCCTCGCCCCCGAGCACAACAGAGAGTCCTGAGGAGAATGACGAAAACAAAATCCTCAGGATGACTGAAAAACGTCATGTCAAATGGCTCAACCGTTTGCAGCTCCTAAGATACTCAGTGGCATCACATAGATTTGAAATGAAATGAAAAATACAGCTTAACTGCAGCACTTTGAAAAAACAGCGCTAATCGGCTCAACATACACAATAATGTTAAGCTGCACATACACAGGTCACTCATTTAAAACACATTTGATACCATTGACTCAATGCTCAAAGAAATTGAGTATCTCAGCAGTTATGCAACCTATCGACCACTTTGACATCACATTTCGAAGTCGTTCCGAGGATTTGCTTTGTCGAGCGTGGACAGACCGGCGCGCTGGTGTGAGTACCTGGAAGCAGTTGACGAACAGCAGGTAGAGCTGGCCGTGATCTTCCTTGCTCAGGAGGTTGTCCTGAACGTTCCTCAGGTAGGCCTCGATGTGAACCTTGACCTGGTCAAAGCTGACGCACAACGTGCCGAGTGTTAGAAACACAAAGCTCACGGTCAGAAGCAGATTTTCAGCCAGTTGATTTTCTCTTTCCATCTTTGCTGTGCTTCGCTCCTGGCTCACCTGTGCTGCAGCAGCAGCTTGGGCAGCACGGAGCGCACTACCGGGCTGTTGTCCACACACTGGAGGAAGGGCGTGAGCTCTCTGGTCCTGTACACGCCTCCTATTTCCCAGAGAGAGAGAGAGACAGAGAGAGAGGGGCGTGAAGGTCTTGCCATCACACATCTGCGCCTCCACGCGCCCCATCACAGGCCCGACGGCTCGCTGACCGCTAGCTGACACCAGCAGGGAGAAGAGCAGCTCCACCACGTCCTCCCCGGGACTCCGCCACTCCGACAGGAAGAGCCTGGACACCACCTCCAGGAAGAACGAGTTGCAGCAGTCCCTGATCCGCGCCTGCTGCCCCAGCGCCACCCTGAAACACGGCAAAGCCTGGCAGTGAGATTCTGCTTCTTGGCTGAAGCGCTTGAGAGGGGTTTTTTTTTCTTTTTTTTGGGGAACGTACTCGACGGCGCGTGAGACAGAGGGTGCGAAGCCGGGCGGCAGGTCCGTCCTGCACTTGGGGCAGGAGCGCTGGTTCGGCCGGAGGCTGAGCCGCAGGCACTGCAGACAGAGGACGTGCTGGCAGGGCAGGACGCACGGCTCCGTGAGCTCCTCCAGACACACCGGGCAAGAGACGCCGAACCTGCACAGAGGGACGTGTCGTCGTCGGGATGCTGTGCGGACCCTCTCATCTGACGCGGTTCATTTACCGGCCCGGGGTGCAGCCGCTCCCTTAATGTGAAGCACATGAACCACAGGTGGAGACTGACCTCAGATCCCTGCTGATGCTCTCGTCGTGGAAAGAGTTGAGAATCTGGATCAGCCTGCGAAGAGTTCCCACGCTGCTCAGATCCGCTGACTCCCGCATCAGCTGTCGAAACACGGGAATGAAAATCTGTGGAGATGTGCCCTTTTACTCTTATTCCCCAGCTAATCTGACCTCCTTTTGTTTGCTTAGAGTTTTGACTTTTTGATGTGTGTCAACCTCTTGCCAGTGATCAGTCTCTTCTCCTCTTATCCTCAGGTCGAGACAGGCGAGGTAGGACTCGGGTGAGATCACGTTTTACTCACCTTCAGGTGAAGGCTGCAGTGTTTAAGGGCCAGCTCCTTCAGCCTTGCGTCGCCCTGCTCAACCTTAAAGACCACGTGCTGGATGAAAGACGCGACGACCAGCAACCCATGCCACAGAGACCTGCGAGGGCACAGCAGCTCACATATGAACCCTTCAAACCACTCCGGGACATTTTTTTTTAGCAGATCGGGTAGGCTGTGCGTCCTACCTGATAGAGTCCAGTTGCTGCCGACAGCCGGGGCCGCAGAGGGAGGTGTATCTCTGACCAAAGGCCCGGTCCAGGCAGGGCTGCAGGAGCTCCACCCTGCTCACAAAGAGCCGGCACTCCTGCAGGGACGACAGGGCCAGGAGCTCGACCTGCTCAACGCAGATGCCAAGGGCCAGAACGTCCTCCATCTGTAACAATAAAAAGAACAGGATGCTCATGATACACGCTCATTATACACTTAACAGGAAAAAAGAGCGTCCAGGATTGTCATCGGACGCAAAACAAAAGTGTTACTGTAATCACAAATACTGTATATGATTCTGTGTGGTGTTGAGCAATCAAACTTTGTATTTCGATACAATTCATGGATGCAATATTCTATGCAATGAATGTTATATGAACTACTGGTTCAACTACTACTAGTACTAGAACCCAAAAAAGAAAGTACAGTCAAGAGAACAAATAATATAATTCAGTTTTAGTTTAGAGTGAACCAAAGCAAAATATAGGTCAAAAATAATACATTCTTTCTGTCGTGTTCCTTGGAACTCGTGTTTCAAGCCATCGTCTTGTGAATACTCGCCCCCGAACTGAAGGCCAGTTCTGTAATTCTGGATTCTGCGCAGCCACGGTATCTTTGCGACCAGAGTTCACATGCAGAACGACGCAGACATGTGTCTGCGTGTGTCAGTGTGTGAAACGGAGCTGAATCGTCTCACCATCTCCTGACCCTCCGCCTCCGATGCCAGCAGGCAGACCTGGGCGGCGAGCTGGGGCTGCAGCAGGAACATGTGGTGGAGGGCGTCCAGCCGGGGCCCGAAACGCTTGGCGGCGGCTGCGACCCAGGCGGGGGACGGCTCGGCGGGGTCGGCGCCCGCGGACGCCTGGAGCTCGGACACAGCGCCCAGCGCCGCCCCGGTCAGCGCCTGCGGACGACGCAGCGAGAGTCAGAGCAGGGATATGAAACGCGCAACGATGCGGTACGCGGTGGCCGTACCGCGAGCTCGGCCTGGGACTGGATCTTCAGCGAGAGCAGCAGGAAGTCGTGCAGGAAGCGCCGGCTGTACTCCGCCCTGTCGGCGCCGGAGAGTTCCCGGAAGTGAGCGCCCAGCCCGCTGCCGGCGAAGGCGCCGACAAACCGGAGGATCCTCTCTGTGCCGCCCTCCCCGGTCACTGAGGGCGAGACACAAAGGGTCAAGGGGCCCTGCTGTACATACCTGACGACCTCTCGGTGGGCTTAAGCAATTGCAGAGGTGGACGACGACAAACCTGGCATGAACTCGGACTCCTCCCACAGGCTCTCGAGGTGCTGTCTGAAGAGCCAGCTGAATGCTGCGGCACAGGGCCGCTCGTTGCCATCCAACGTGAAGTAATGCTGCACGAGCACCTCCTGGTCCGTCTCGCTGAGGGTCAGGGTCAGGGTTAGCCTGTCGCCCGTGACGCGTATTGCGGGGACTGTGAAGAGGAGGAGATTCTGCACTACCTTGGGCTCTGCTGGGGCGCTATGCTTAAGAGCCGCGAGTCCGCCAGGACGTCGAGCCACAGCTTTGCCAGGCCCGGGCCGAGGTCGCCCTCGGAGAGCAGATCCAGGTTCGCGTATCTGTCGAGCACCTCCAGCGCGCCGGCCAGGATCGGCGTCACGGTGGCCTGGAGGCGGCGCCACAGCGTGCGTCTACCCGGGGAGGACGCGCGAGAGTCAGTGCATGTGCGATTTGTATTTTTCAAACGAACCGGTCGGATTAACGCTACCTCAGGGTGCCCCCCTCCTGCAGGGCGCGACGCTTCCCGGCCTCCCTGCTCACCCACTCCTCCGGAGAGGGGGCGTTCTGTTCTCTCTGCGCCAGCGCCTCCGCCAGTCTCCTCAACAGCGCGGCCTGAAAGCACGCTTGAAGAGGAACCGCACACGGGCGAAAATCAAAAAACATCCAAAAGAGTGAGAGACGTTCATGAGCAAACGCTGTGGTCGCCTGTAAACTCTGGTCGCCTGGTCGCGAAATACGTCCAACATCTGCCCGGCTTACACGCGGTGCGGCCTCGGCCAGTGCTCAGCAGGTTCAGGAGGACGCGCATCCTCTGCATGCTCCGTGACGGCCCGTCGTTTGTGTCCCTCAGCAAGCCCACAGCCTTCTGGACGCACGACCTCACCAGGGACAGGCTCCGGACGTGGGCTGCGCCCGTCTGTGCAGAAGAGCAACGGTCAGCCACAAGGAGGACACCGGGTTCAGTAACTCGGATTTTGCACTCACCTGAGGGCCTTCGCTTTTGCCCGTTCCTTCATCCTCGTGGCGCTCTATTCGAGACAAAGAACGCGAAGCATTTTACAGCGTGCAACAGTCCGCAGAGGATAGCGCCACTGTTAATCACACACACGTTCCAGACGTGAACATTTCATACCTGACAGCGTAGGGCTGAGGAGGCTGCTGATGCGAGTCCCGCAGAAGCCCAACAGGTTCAGACTCATGTCCTCTGAATCCCTCAGGTCGTCGATGTGCACCGAGCGCCAGACGCCTTGAACGCACGTGAACGACTCGGCTGTGACATCGTGGCACTCGCGAAACGCGCTAACAGCCAGCGAATAGCTGGGAATCTGGCAGAGGACGAAGTGCACGCTCACCTCCTTGGAAGCCGATGTACTGCGACCGGCTCGTGATCCTGGAAGCCTTCACGACGTAGATCACCCAGCAGGTCCCGCGCTCCGCCGACGCCAAGAGGTTCATGGTGCAGTACCTGGAAACGTTTACACATTACGCGAGGCCGCTCGCGTGAAATCGTGCGCCAGTCCGTCCCAGATCTTAACCTCACTTTGCCGACGCGATGAGCTCGTCGCTGCACTCCGATTCCTCGAGGTCCACCTGGACGAGGAGCACGTGCAGGGAGCGGCCGGAATCTCGGAGGGACCCCCTGAGGCGGACAGATAGGGCAAGCGTGAGGTTACAAAACAAAACCGGAGTGAATGCGCCATCCGAGCCGTCCGTACCGGATCTTGTTGCAGAAGGAGGCCTCGGTGTCGAACTGGTGGAGCGAGAGCAGGACGATCTGCTCGGCGCGCAGGCCCAGGGCGCGGGCCGCCGCCCTCACGTCCGACCTGGTGTACAGGCTGGAGAAGGTGGTTATCTAAGGGGAGAGCAGAGGGTTGGGCCACATTTTGTCAAAGACGGCGGAGACGTGACGCGAAGGGCATGAGAAGCGCCGGCTCACGGCCCACCTCCAGGAACCTGTCGGACGCCCGGTGCCGGCGCAGGCACTCCTCCAGGAAGTGGCGGAGCGAGTGGTGGCGCTGCCGCCGGAAGTAGGCCATCCGGAGACGGTCCCGCTCCTGGTTCGCCAGGTCGGAGTACCTGAGCCTCAGCACGGCATCGGGGGTGGCGCAGTTCAGCAGGAAACCCTTGGCCAGGTCGAGCACCTCCTCTCCCTCGTCTGCTCCAGTCGAGCCGGACCAGTCGTTTTCCGTCTCCATTTTGTCATTGCTTTCGTCGTTGCACACTTGTGGGGATTCGTCACCTCTTTTTTCTTGCTCCGTTGCAGCCATCTCTACATCACCCGACTGCACCTCATCAGCTATTTCCTCTTGCTCACTTGACTTTAATTCAGGTGGTTCATCCTCCATTGGTTCTTCCATCGGATCTTCCATTGGATCTTCCATTGGATCGTCCATCGGATCCTCCATTGGATGCTGTTGATGTCGTCTTGTTGCTGTGCGGCCCTCTGCTTTCCGCTTTTCTTTGCTCTCCAGCGCTTGCAGGAGAGCACTGGCACAGGCGTCGCCGTGGTAGCCCACAAAAACGTCCGATGGTTTGAAGTCGGAGGCCTCGCCCACGAACTCCCTCACCCACTCCCGCAGCTTGCTCAGGACCCGGCGCTGCCACGGCTCGAGGTCGGTACTCCTGTCCACCCTGTGCTTCTCCAGCCTGTTGATGAGGGGCACGGGGAAGTGCTCGTAGACCTTCCCCTGGTCCTCCACCACCACCAGTCTGAAGTTGGTGTGGACGCGGCATTTGACCCGGTGCGAGCCGAGCCCGAGGTCGACGTATTGCTGCTTGCTGAGGTACACGTAGTACTGGTTCAGGGCGTCGTACAGGCTTTCGTACAGGTTCTGCATGTTGAGGAGGACCACCGTGCGCCCCGTCTCCATGCACGTCTTCACCCGGTTGACGTTGCGGCAGATCTGGGCATATTCCTGGTCCTTTGGGAATCCTGAGCCAAAGACTATCTCCGGGGGCGGATAGTCTCCCTTGGCGAAGATTTGCTGCTGAAGGATGTGGAGAGCCGCGTTGTTGGTGGTCAGCAAGAGGAGGTATCGGCACTCTTGGTTGGTGTCGCGATCGAGATTCTTTTTCACCATTTGCAGGGTGCTCGGTCTGGGAATTTCCACGAGGTTTTGGAGAACCTCTCGGAAAAACACCACAGGGTCAAAGCCGTCTGGCTGCCCGCTGAAGTTACGCAAGATGGCCTCTACCAACTGTGTGCCTTCCGGTTCTTGCTGCGTGGATTTGACTGCTGCAAAGAGCATTTTGACCAGGCTGTAGTAATCCCTGAGACCGAAGAACTGATTTTTTGAGGTCTCCTCGCAGATGCGCAAGAAAGCCTTTGCCAAGGGTGGAAAAAGATGTTTGATTTTCAGCTGAATTTGGCTGGAGG
This sequence comes from Karalla daura, assembly GCA_029224185.1. Taxonomy (NCBI): domain Eukaryota; kingdom Metazoa; phylum Chordata; class Actinopteri; order Chaetodontiformes; family Leiognathidae; genus Karalla; species Karalla daura. The sequence goes on along the minus strand of CM055207.1, from coordinate 17,869,922 downwards.
ATGAACAAATCCCCTTGGCAGTTTGGACGAGTTCGTCCTCGCTTGGATCCCACCTGGACACAAAGATTCCCCTGTTCATTTTGGCCGGGTCAAGAGCCCAGTTGGAAATGCCCACGAAGCCGACCTTCATGTGTGGATCCGGCCTGTCGGTGTCAATGCAGCCGTCCTCGAGGAGGGGATGGAGGGTCTTCAGGGGCATCTGAGGAGAATCCTCCGCTAGCCCTATCTCGTCGAGCACCACGACCGAGACATACTCATCCATGTCCTTGTCCTTCTGGAAGCGGGCACAATTCCTGAACGTCGCAATGATGCCCTCGGGACTCGAATGAGGACTGCACTGGAAGGAGACCATATGGACTTGCTTGAGCCTCTTGAACAGCTCGCAGTGGGAGTTCTGGCCCTGCATGGCATCGGCAACCACCGTTTTAGCCAGAGACTTGGAGCTGCCCGGCTTGCCAACCAGAAAGAGCGGGATCCGGAGCTCAATGCAAATCACCATGAGAAACACATTCTCTTTGAGGGCAGCGTTTTTGGCAATGGTCTCCCTCGTTTGTATGTTCTGGAGGAAGACGTCTTGGCAGGTCGAAATCTCACCCCGCAATGCTTCCACAGAGCGATAGGGGTCCGGAAGGTACCGGCAAATTGCGGAGAGGTACTGCTCTTTGTCCACCAGAGATGGGTAGTAGCAGACTCCCACCGCCAGGATCAAGCACTTCAGTGTTTTATGAGCCTCGCTGAGACGAGAGCAGTCGTTGAAAAGAAACCTGCTATGCTGGTAGAACCAGACGAGCACCTTCATGGACCTCTCCACGTCTCTGAGGCTCACAAAACTGCACTCGTTTCCCCGACTGCGCATGTATTTCTGGGAGGCTCCCAGCACGTCCGAGATCACGCCGTTGCAGGCGACCGGCAAACGGTGGTCCTGGACTTTCCTCTGCACGATCTGTTTGATGTAGGACAGCTCGGTCGCGTCGCTCAGCTGCCCAAAATCCCACACCAGGGACGCCATGCTGGCGGGCAGTGGGTGGACTCTGTACACCAGCTGCCTCAGGGGGACTTTGCCGAGGCGGTCTTCGGTTTCGTCCGCCTTCACCCTGTAGCCCAAGCCGGCGCGCTCCAAGCGCTCCACCATCTCCGCCGAGTGCTTCCTGTACGGATTGCACGCAGCGATGATCTTCAGGCCGCTGTCTGCCGGCAGGGGTTCCCCTCTCACCGAGCGGTCGCACAGGACTTCCTTGATGGCGAAAATGGCCTCGGTGGCGTTGGCCTCGTCGAAGAACAGGATGGTGTCCAGCCTGTGCGCTCGCCGGTTGTCCCCGGCCAGTTTTTCCGCCTCCCGCACCTTGCGGTAGATCGTCTCCGCCGTGGTCCCGCCGTGTACCTTGACCAGCACCATGTTCTCCGCCGAGCCCCCCTCCCTCTGCAGGGCGCAGAGGAAGCGCACCAGTCGGGTTTTCCCGCAGCCCGTCTCGCCCATGATGACGACCGGGATCCCACAGCGGAATCTCATGTGTATGGCCAACATCTTCATCACGTTGTCGGCGGTGAGCTCGTACGTGGGGTCCGGGTCAAAGTCTCTCGTCGTGATCCCTTTCCTCGCGCCGACGACACACGAGATCCTCTTGATCTTGTCTGGCCGGGGCAGCCGGTCGAAGTCCTCGGTGAGGCAGATCCTCTGCAGCTCCAAACCTCGGAGGAGACTCTCGGACATCACGTCGGGAATCAGGACCCTGTGGCTGCGCGGATCCACCGCGTGGAGCGCGTGCCGCCCGGGGCCCGTCCGCACGTGAAAGCCGAGGAACGACATGGAGGAGCGGTCGGCGTTGAAGAAGATGTACGGGTGCGACTCGTTCTCCCAGCGCTTGCGGAGGGCCAGGCGCGCCACGACGTCGTCCTCCGGGCCGCGGCCGGGGCGCGGCGCGGGGCTTTCGTCGGAGGTGTCCAGGGAGGGAGAGGCGAAGTCCCTCGCCATCAGGATCATGAACCTCACGATGAAGCCCTTGAAACCGGGCAGCTGGTCGGCCAGAAAGTCGCGGTCGCAGAAGACGGAGTTCTCGCAGTCTCGGAGCTGCACATTGAGGAACCAGGAGAAGTTCCTCAGCTCGGCCCAAGACGGGTCTTCCGTTCCGCAGTACAGCAGGAGGTGGGTGAGACAATCGATGGCATCCCCCACTGTGGACCCCACCCGGTAGTTGAAGTGATCCAGATTCTGATTGTTTCTGTAGAGCCTCAGGTACTGATACGGCCTTTGTATCCCCTCGCTGCAAAACTGCTGTTCATCCATGAATGGGTCGAAGCCGTGTTTGCTCATCGCCCCTCTCCTGGCCAACAACTGCCTCACTTCATTCGGGGATCGGCAGTGTATGGTGGGAAGAATGTCAAGAAGTCCAAGTTTCACCTGTGACATACAGGCAAACATGCTTTTAAAATCAAGCACAGCCTTGCTTTTTCTTTAACTCAGAGTATATCGGTCCAAACCCAACAATACATACAATGAAATATAAAGGCGTAATTAAGCACTGCATTTTTCAAAGGACTGATTTTCTGCTTGTATTAGGTTCAACATTTGATAAACCCCCAAAAACATTACAACGCATGGGAGTAAACACACTTAATGTGGAGATGGGCATATTGACAGTGACCCATGAAATGACAGCTCCACCTGTTTTGGCTGGTTTTGAGGTGATGCGTTCGCTCGCAGGACTTCCACCATGATCAAGTGACTTGGGTTTCTTCTCCACAGCAGCCCGCGGCTGTCCCTCAGACAGCCCACTACCAGGAGGTGGAACAGGAGCTCCTGCAGGCCTGAACGAACCTGGCGGGAAGCGAAAAGTGAGGGAGAGGACGGACCCCCGGATACGATGAGCCGCAGATGAAGTGGTTCCATACTTACTCCAGCAGTGTCAATGTGGAGGAGAACAGGGTCCTGCTCTCTGAAGGGTGCCAGCCTCTCTGACAAGGTCTTAATCAGGGAGTCCAGGTCAACGCGTGGTTCAGTCAGCCGAACTGTAACGCGTTCTGCTCTGGGTGCTGCCTTCTGGAGCTTCTCACGCAAGCGATCCACAAAAAGAGATTTCCCTGTTGATGGAGGACAACTACATGAGCGGGACGGCATGATTTGTTTGTGTTATACATGATATTGTAGCATCACGTGGAAGTGGTAAGCGGTAACGGGACACTAGTTACACTTACCGACTGCGGGGCGGATGGACGACACCATCCAGACAGAGAGGTGAGCTGGGGAAACCAGCGCAGCCGGGTTCTGCGGGAGAGTGTCCTGTGTGAAGTGGCGACGGAGGTATCTCCTGGCCGCCTCGGCCCCGACGCTCACGCCGGCCTGCACCTTGTGGTTGCTGAAGAAGGAGGGCACGTATCTGTGCTGCTGCTCCACGGGACTGACCACGACCAAGCGGTACCCCTTGTCGCAGCCCCGCTCGAGCGCGTCGAAGAGCTCCCCCAGGACCACGCTGACGTCATAGCCCAGCAGCCCCGGGTTGACCAGGGAGTGGATCTTGCGCCGCCCGCCGCCTCGGCCCAGGGCTCGGCGGAGGAAGATCTCCACCTCCTCCTGCGTGGTCTCCTCCCGGCAGACTAGCACCTCGTCGGCGGACGGCGGGGGGAGCTCGGGACTGGTCGCGTAGAGGGACAGGACGGCGGTAAAAACCTCCGCGCCGGGGCAGAGCACCAGGTTGGGCTGTCCCTCGCGGAGGACGTCGGGAAAGCTCCTGGCCGCGTGCTGCTGGCTGCCCTCGGAGAGGTGCGACAGGAAGCGGGCCAGAGATGCGATGTCGAGGTGCTCGCCGAGGCACCGTGCCATGTTTCCTCTGAAATCGCGCCAGAGCCTCTCGAGAGTCTCCTCGGCGGGCTGCCTGGCGCCCCCGCCGCCGTCCTCGTCCCCCGACGAAAACTCCATCAGGTCGCCGGCCTCTTTCGTGGCGCTTTCGCGACTCCTTTCTCCGTCCCCCTCCTCCTCTGTGCGCTCCGGCCCCGCGCTCGCCGCGGCGGCGTACGCGGCTCTGACGTCGGCCAGGGTGCACCGCGGCTTCATGGGGTGGAGCAGGTGCCACAGCTGCGGCGGGGCCGGCGCCCGCTGCCGGCACACCCCGTGCACGGCGCTGCACAGGTACACCAGCTGCTCGGAGGTGTAGTGGTTCAGCAGGTGGTGGTCGCAGCGCAGCGCGTGGACGAGCGCGCGCCACTCGCCCTGGCAGGTCTCCATGGCCCGGGCCAGCGCGCGGAGCTGCCCGGCCGCCTCGCCGCGGTACAGCAGCCGCCTGCCCGTCAGCGACGCGAAGGTGACTGTGACGCACGGCTGCCGCCGCGCGCAGCACTGGACCTCGGCGTGCCACTCCCTGAAGAGCAGGTTGCCAGACATGTGCATCTGGAGGAGGATGGTGCCCACTCTCTGGACACATTCAAAAACCTGCGGACAGACGGAGAGGAAGCAGCTTCACATATCCTTCATTATTGATATCAACAGTTGCTTTCCAACACCAACTAAGATACGCACTCTTCACAAACACCATCTTAATGTTATGCATGTGATGTGACCTGGTGGCAAACTCGAGTCCCCACCTCTGTGAACCTGTTGACCTGCTCTCTGCTGTGTTCCCCTTTGGACGACATGAGCATGAGCTTGTTCTGCAGCTCCAGCAGGTCCTCCAGCTTGTGCCTCCTCTCCTCCGCGCCCGTCCCCACCGTGACGTGCACCATGTTCTGCAGGCACCTCTGGAAGAATATCTCAGCATCAATATCAACGTCTTCGCCGAGCTCAGGGGCCTCTGCGCCCCGGAGCGATCGTTTGACGAAACCACTGTCTCACCTTCTCGGTGTTCCCGTCGGACCATCCGATGCGGTAAACCCCGTCGGCGTTGATGGACGACGCCAGGGAGAGGGAGGACTGTTCCACGGAGCCGTGGGTCTCCTTCAGAGACTTCAGCCAGCTCAGCAGTCGCGTGGACTCTCTCTGGAAGACAAACCAGAGGCGCGTAAAGTGGTGTATTCCGCTCGCCACCGAGCACACCACTTTAATCTCCGTCGGCCGACGAGGAGCACGTACCAATTTGTCTGCCAGCCTCTCGTCCCTCTTCTGCGCGTCCCACACCAGCCGAGCGCACTTCATGAACTCCTCAAACCCGGCCTGAGCGGGGAGGGCGTAGAGCAGTGGGGCGTAGCCCATCACGGCATCGTGGAAACAGGCCACCCGGTCGATCTCCGCGTCGTTCTCTCCGGCAGAGATAGTGGCCAGCTCCACGTACACCTTGACGTCGCTCATGTCTGTGGAGGGACCGGAGCGGTGAGGGGGGGGCGGCCGTCTCCGCGCAGCTCGGCGATGATTATGATGAGTGTGTTGTCACGGGTCATACATACTCCTCAGGTTTTCCCGGACCCAGCAGACCAACGTTTGGCTGGCCAGGAACTCCTCCAGACAAGCGGTGTGCATCATGGTGACCGAGGAGAGATTCTTCTTGGCACGAAACAGCTCGCCACTTAGAGAGCCCAGGGCCCTCTGCTTAAATGATGGGTCCTCCTGTGAGAGACGAGCACGTGTACTTCAAAAACTGTACATTTTCCTCACAGAAAAGGTGTTCTTATCTCTGCTAAATTGGCACTTTTCACCTCCTGCTACTTCAGCTTTGTATTTAAACACACTCACCTTTAGTCGCCTTATGGGCTTTTTATATGCAGAGAAAATAATGAATACAAAAAATAAAAGCAATAGAATACACCGTTTCTCAGTCAGATGACAGTATTATTACCACTTGTCTGAGAGTGTCGATTTCTGTGAAGCCTCCGGAAAGTCTCATTTTCTCGGCAATCTTCAGGATTGCACTGGCTGCAGCAGATGCCTCAAGCAGCTGGCGATACGCCTGGATCTGAGCAAGTCTCATCTCCACCCACTCTTCTTCGGGTGCAAGCGCTCCCCGATTCGGATTCAGCGCCTCGGACATCAGACGCAGCTCTTTCCTCGTCAGGTCACCGTCTCCTTGGTCCCCACACTGCACCAGCACCTTGTCCAGCTGCTCGAATGTGATTTCCTCGTTCGCAATGCTGACGCCCAGCTGCAAGAAGTCGGACAGGAGTGGTTTCCAGAGCCCATCACAGACCTGCCCCAGGGTGACGGGCACGGGGGCCGATGGCCTGGTGGATGCCAGGGACGCAGCCCGACCGACCCAGGAGTGAAGGATCAAGTTGCTGTGCTGCAGCCTGTGCATCTCAGTCGCCATCATCAGTGTGCTGAGGCTGGCTTTGTACCAGAGGACCTTGGTGTCGGCCGTCTTCCCCAGCTTCCCGTCAGAGTCAAAGGACTGAACCACCACCAGCGTGCTCAGGCTTATGTCGTGGAGGTCCGCACCGTGCTGCTCCTCCAGACCGGAACTCTCCGGAACTGGTCAGATGAAAAAAAATAAAATCACTGGCAAAAATCAATCACATGGCAGGTGGATTTAGCCGTGCTATTTCATTTTGAGTTGCACTTACCCACAATGCTTTCTGTCACCTTCGCTATCATCTTTATCAGTGTACCAATCTGCTGGCTCCGCAGGGTGAAGCTGTTCAAATCCTTCTCCCTCTGAGCCAAAACGGCCTCTGCACTGACTGGGACACCCTCTGACTTGTTGTTCGCTTTGTCTGTAGAAGACAGATCACAGCAGGTGAATGCGTTTACGCGCAGGACGCAGTGCGTCACGTGAAGCCGCTTGCCACGTCGGGGCTCGTACATTGCTGGAAGAGTCTTTTGAACTCCTCTTTGTGCCTCAGGCAGGTCCGCAGGTGTCCCAGGGCCACGTCTCCTTGGAGCAAAGACCCGATCAGAGAGCGCAGGGCCACCACGCAGCCGTGGATCACATGGCCCGCCTCCTCGTCCGCTCGGATCGCCCTCCAGTCACCTGGGACAGAACAGTCACACTGTGACCACGACGGAACCGACACGCCGCCGGCCTCCACGCAGCAGGGAACCGATGGATGAGTACCGCGGGACAGCAGGTGGTTCATGGCGGACTGCGGGTCGAGCAGCCGGGCGACGGGGTCTCTGAGGCGAGCCGCCGACTCCGCCACCACAGCAGACGTGACGTCGGCGGGGAGATCCTTCACCCTGGAGGTGAGGGTCCGCATCAGGTCTCCCTCCTGCTCCCTCTTCGGACACAGAACACAGAATACACCTCGTGCACGCAAAATGACTTGAGCCCTTTGACGTGGGTTGTCCACATCGTCAACAAATACTGTACCTGGCAGATTGTCTTGATGGCAGAGTGGCACAGCTCCTGGAAACAGGTCTGCACCACATCGTCACTTTTCCTTATAGAGGCCAAGGAGGACTCCAGGCAGCACAGCAGGATTCTGTCCTCCTCGCTTGCCTGCAAAGAAACCAAAGGATAGCCATAACCTGCAAGTATTAGTTTATTATGATCATATTTCAATATCCTGAAGTTCCCCATACGCGGAACAGTGTCTGTCCGGCTGAATGCTGATTAACAAACAATTACCAACCTTGGAAATCCTCTTCTTCAGGTCTTTCTGCAGGCTCAGCTTCCAGGCCGATGACACCTCCTCCAGGGGGCACTTCAGCTTCATCAGCGCATCCCACATCTGAGGGTTTACACAGCGACAACCAGGGCTCAGCTGCGTAGTGCGTCACCTCGGGCCGACCAGAGCTCAGACAGAGTGGTTGGCATCTCATCCGTCATAGTTGTGAGTGAGTTAAACAAAGGTTAAACAGTGGGCTGTGGTAAACCAGTGGCTGAACCACGCACCTCAATTTCCTTCGGGTAGGAGAGTGATTTTGTCGGTGTCAGGATGGGTTTTTGCAGCAGCTCGCTTCTCCATTCGCTGACGCGCTGCAGCACGGCGTGAAGCTCCTTGGCGAGCTCCTGCCCGAAGGCCTCAAGCTCGTCCTCGGACAGCTAGGGGGCGAGGCACAGGAGGAACACGGTCAAGACAGGTCGAGCGGCGGCAAAGTAGGCAGTCGAGAGCGCACGGCGGGGCACCTCTTTTCTCAGCTGGGCCTCCAGGATCTCCGCCAGCTTCAGCATCAGCCGGAGGGACAGGACTGCGGCCTCGTAGTCGGGGACGAGTCGCACGACGCTGCACGTGTCCCTCGCCACAGCCACGCTGCTTCTGAAGGCTGGCTCGACGTTCCCAGACCCAGTCAGTCTACACGCACAGAGCGATGGTCACAGGGAGAAGTGCGTCTGCTAGAGGAGGAGGGCGCCCCGGGTCCTTACCTGAGCTCCTCTTTCTCCACCCGCAGCAGTATGTGAGACAGGGCTCTTTGAACGTACTGCACGACCACAGAGGAAGATCATCACCTTTTGCTCATTCAAAATGGTGCATGTTGTAACGCGCAGGTTTTGCTACCTTTGCGCTCATCCACGTTCTGTCGGAGACCACGTTTGTCTCCCCACATCTCCGCAGCCTGTACAACAGGCTCTGGATCAGGTGCTCTGCAGGTATTCCCGTCAGCTCTGAGAACTCGGGAAGATCCCCCAGCGCAGTCAGAGACAACCAGCCGATCAGCAGCTGAGGCGTCTGCACGGCTGCAGCCAGCTGTTCCTGGATCAGGGACAGCGCTCGCCTGCAGACGGAGCGGAGACGCGTTAGCTTGGCGAGAGGCGAGCTTGGCAGGGAGCCGCGGCCTCGCTGGGACAAACTCACTTCCTGGTGTCAGGTAGGGACTGGATGATTTCCCTGAACCTGGTGAATTGTACTAGTTCAAGTGCAGACCAGTTCTCCTCCTCCACAGCCGGGCCCAGTTTTGCTGCATCGGCCCCGGGCTGCCTGAGTCGAAAGAGCAGAGGAAGGAGCAGGACGAGGTCCGCCGCCCTCTGCTGTGTACAGCAGTTCATCATGCCCAACACGGTGCTGGAAGAGACAGAATGCGTCAGAACCTCGGATAAAAACAACAATCTATTGTCACCTCAGGAGGGCTTTCACCGCTGAAACAATGCAAAAGTATACAAGTAAACACACACTCTCTCCCACCCTGTCCCTAAAATTAGGGCTGTCATCCTTAGCTGAACTTACAAATGTGGGTGTGGGAAAAGGGTGAGGAGCAGTTCCAGGTTCTTGTCGTCCACAGAGGAGGAGATCAAGCGGCAGAGCTGAGCCAAGCCCTCCATCCCGAGGTTGATCTCACATCGTCTGGAGACCTGGAACACAGACAGGCCCAGGACAAGCGACCCGGTGCTCTTCCAGAGGCCTGGGAACTTCTTTTTGCATTCTCCTCTTAAGATCTGACCCAGCGTCTTCGAAATCAGCTCCAATACCTGTGGAGAAAGGAGCACTGGGTTGCTGATAGGACGACATAGATGATTTATGAAAAAGCTTTGAGCTCTGGCTGCACCGACCATCAGTGCAGGGGGATGTGAATTGTCTGGGAACGTCACTCTTGTTCGTGCAGATCCCAGACTCTGGACAAAGCTCCGCAGGTCATTGCACACCCTCTCAGTGCTCTGCCTGACAGAGGGGCACCACTTCTGGAGGATTCTGTCGAGCAGGGCCGGGGCCGATTCCAGCCAAGCATTCGACAGCTCTGCACCTCTGTCCTTCTTCAGGCCCACCATCTGGAGGCCAGTTTTCAGGAGACCTTGCTTTTCCTCCGGGCTAATGAAGCCCTCATACAGGTGCAACTCTGGAGGAGACACAGCTTCACGTTAGAGACACACTCCCGCAGCCTCCCAACTGTTTACCAATGCACTCCTCCTTGTTTGTGTCTGACCTTTGACACTCCGATCAGGCGGAACATAAACACATCTATAGGCGCTCCCCGTCACCACTCTCTGCCGCTGATGCACACTGTACCAGTAATTCAACCACTGGCCCCTTGGTACATGGTTTTCTTCAACCGAGAGACTTGCCTCCACCAGATATCCTGTTTTCATGCCGCTACATAAACAGCAACAAAAAAACCCTCATGAGAACAGCAGAGTTCTGACACATTCCCGGGTGACCGGCGAGTAAAGCAAGCAGGATACGGCGTCGGCGCTTACACAAAGTGTGTCATTTTGCAGGGGAGAAACATTTCGTCGTTATGGTACAGCACCAGAGTGTCGTTGGTCTGGTTGAAACGGAACTTCTTGTCCAGCACGGCGTAGATGTGAAACGTGAACACGGGGGCGGAGGGCGGGGCGGACACCGGGCTGTGATCCCTGGGAAGGCAGAGGAACGTGGTTATGATCGGGACCCGATGACCAGTTAGTCAAAGCAACTGGACTTCTTTCTGGGGTTTGAAGACGTTTCGTCCTTCATCCGAGGCGCTTCTTCAGTTCCCCAATCTTGTCACATGATAAGGGGGTGTGGCTCTTCACGGCCACAGGTGTTAATGGCCCATTCATGTGACCATCCACTGCCACAGGTATTAATGTGTTAATGCTCACTCGTGTGACTTATTGTCACATAACGAGGGGAATGGTCCACGTCCACAGTCCCACCCACATCCAGAGGGGTTTATATCCTGGCCTTTCCCCCAAACCAACCAGAACTGAAGAAGCCCTTTGGATCAAGGACGAAATGCCTTCAAACCTCCGGAAAGAAGTCCAGTTGCTTTGACTAACTGATCATCGGATACCATGACCTGGACGAATGAGAATCTCCACAGACGTTATGATCGGGACGTGCGACGTGAGACGCATGTTAGCGGCTAACCCCTCTCACCGCGCGCTTTGTGAGGTGCCCATTCCCGCATCCGCGGAGGCGCCCGCCTGGGCTCTCCTCTCACTGCTGGGCTCCCCGGACGCTGCTTTAGCGTAGGACTTTGGCTCGGCCTCTTTCCCCGCTCGGGCCTCCGTGGGACGGCAGCCCTCGGACGCCGTCTGCCCGTCCCCCTGAGGTTTCACTCCAGGCTCCGGATCTGGCGGAGCCGGCGCAGCACCTCCATCCTGCGGCTCAGGTGCGCGCTCCTCATCTCTCAACTCGGGCTCAGCAGCCTCGTCATCTGTTGCCATGGAGACGTCGGTCTGCGTCTCCTGGTCGCTGTGTGAGACAACCGGGGTTTGGGTGGAGTTGTCCGCGCCTTCCGGTCCCGTGGTTTGAGTCTGGGCCTGCGCCGTCTCGGTACGTGCGTCCCGCGGCTCCCCACCGTCGCCACCTGCCTGTGGTGTCTCCACACACACGCTGTCGGCCTCTGATGTGCCTTTGTCTGCCTGTTTTCTCTTGTTTGAGGTGGCATTCTTCCTCCGTCGAGGTCTCCTCTTCCTCTTCTCTTTGTCTGGAACGTCCCCGCCGGGGCCGGCTGCTGCTTGACCCTGGGCAAACGTTACAGTCGTTTTAAAATGTTGCATGCATGGCTCCTGGCTTCAACCACTAACTCTGGCTATTCGATGCCTCATTATCACACGCTGTCATTTTCATGTGGTGGCTGCCTCTACCTTTGAATATGCGCCCTTTTTCTGTTTCTGCTCGTCTGGTCTCAGGTGGATGGAGAGCACTCTTATCGCTAGAATCGTAGTTTTTTGGTTTTGGTCCTCTTGACCCACAGAGGGACATTGTGGCTTCAGCAAGTCATCTCCATGTTGCGTATTTGCTCTTCTCAGCCACTGAACCAGTCCATTTCACTAATTAGCTTGACTTACTGGCTGTAGCAACGTGCTGATTGCTGATTGGAATCACCTGGTTGAGCAGCCGAGCAGAACAAAGACCTGGCATGGAGGCGATTTGTTGACGCCACAGTTCCCATCTCTGTCTTGACCATTCGTTTCTGTGAATGTTATTTCCTCGGTCTTGCTACCTGTCTGCTTTTTTACCCTCTTCCTTTCCACACAGATCAATCACGTGACCAACTGATTCAGTTGTTTATTTAGTGACCTGCCATGTTGGACACCTTTCACCATACCCCTATGTAGACTTGCTGGTTTTGGATTCACGTGGGATTTGCCGTCTTTTCCTATGTCCCAATGGGGGCCCTCGTTTGATCTGCCACCCACACCTGACAGACTGTCTCTTGACATTGAAATGACACATGGTGCCGTGACAGCTTTGGTCTGAAACCCGGACATGTGCTGTCATGATTTTAGCGCTACCGTGTTTCTTCTTCTCCAGGGTCGTCTGGCTGCACCATCCTGGCTTCCCACTGGCTTTCCCGGTCGCTCCTCCATCTGCACAGCGTCTCGGTTTCCCTGCTACCTGTGCCTGGACGACAGCATCGGTTACACCGCAGGAAGGCAACGACGATAAGGACGCACACAATTGAATGTTTGTAATGTTGGAAAACACTGTGGCCTGAATGTTCTTACGTGAACTCATATTTCAGTCCATCACAGTGGACATAATTGTATTTTCACGGTCTTTATCATTTGTTTCTCACAGTTTATAACAACTTTTGTGCATCGATACAAAGAAGAACTAAGAATGGATGAAAATGGATTTTAGTGCAAACTGTGATTGTGCTGTAGCCTTGCTCCTCTTGGACAGGAAGAAAATGTGTGCTGTATTTATTCTTTAATTGACTTGACTTTTCCCAACAATGTTGCTGAAAGGAGGTTGAGAGCCAGTGCACTTACAGTGCCCTGTGTTTATTCCACTGTGAGACACTGCGGCTGGCCACACCCGAAATGGATTAATCTTTGTTTTTCTCAATGTGCTGTTCATGCAATCAACCAAAGGGCGTGCCGAGCAAGTTTTTAAAGCACTTGTGCCTAAGAGGCACAGCAATCAAAAACAGAGACTCGGGTCAATATAAATCGCACTGAATCACGTATCGGCAGATACTCTCTGATCAGAAAGATCTCTATTCATCTCAACTGACTGATACACCTGGAAATGGGTGAATGTGACAGAGTCTGTGAAGCACTTTGACTGCTCAGGAGGGCTAAAAAAGCACTATATACATATATATATATATATATACTTATATATATATATATATATATATATATATAAGAACCAGTCTATTTACCATTTACCACTTACAACTGTTATCTTTGTACATATACTGACTTTGAACTCCTATTAGAGCTTTTTGAGTTCAGTTAAGTTTTAACCTTTCAAGATTTTGGTCACTGATTCTAAGTATCCCATCAGTTTCTCCACATCAGCCCTGGTACTGTGATTAATCATTTTGCGAGCTAAACCCTAAACCACATACATTACGTATTTGTCACGTCTGACATAAGGCCATATCTGCATATATGACATAAATACTGTGTATGTTATTGGGAAGGAAAGGGTATACATTTACTAAAGTTACCGATTTTAATTAATTAAACACTTAAATATTTCAACTTTGTGTCACTTCTACTAAGTCGAGGGGGGACGAATTCCACATTCACTCCATTTTCGTAGCCGCTTACAGCTATTTCACGCCCCCACTGGGAGTTTGGCCTCGCCGTAATCTAAGTGTTTCGAGGCGTGAAAAAGGTAACTCAAGACGCAGCGTAGTGTGGCCGGGCTGCGTGAACGAGCACTGACTGCAGACAGACGTCGGGTTACTGTCCACCTACCTGGACAGGTGCATCCCTCATCAGAACATCATCGGAGGGGGGTAAGCATCCGCTCCGGAGCAGCTCTGCAGTCGGACTGAGCCAGCTCAGGACCCGCACAGGCGCATAAACCTGGATCACTTTCGTTTCCCGGAGCCCGACTCTCAGCTGACAGGTTTTTACTTTCGATTTCGCGGCATAGAAACTTGCGAGTGACTCGCGTGTCAGGGAAGATGTACCAGTTTTGTGTTTGTGTGTGTGTGTGTGTTGTGAAATGAAAAGTGGACCGATGAAGATAATGGCACGGATTCATTTATTGCATTACGTTACGTTACATTACATATCCGGCTGAAAGATCAAGTGTTGCTCATTATTAAGGTGGAAAGGGCAGGTTTACTCGAGAACCATTTCATCTGAAACATTGTGAAAATTCTGATAAAAAAGGACTATTTACAGGTTATTTATTTACTGTTTTGAAGACAAGGCAATATGAACGAAAGACGCAAGAGATCCAACAGATCACTTAGAACCGTTTGTGATCCTAAACCCAGCAATTACCCCGTGCTGGGGCACCACCTAGTGGCGAGGAGGAGAACGACTTAATCGAAACTCAGGTTATACATTGGTTATGTATTCCAGGAAGAAAAACAAAACAAAGCAAAACAAAACGTGGTGTTCAGACAGAGGATACTGCTTAGTAAAGTAACGCTTTCCGCATGTCAGAGATGTAAGCCGCAGGCTTCACCTGGTCTGACTTTGTGTCCTGCAGCTTCTCTTAGTGTGATGTGACTGCTGATGTGTGATTCACCTCGGACAGGTGGAGCAGCTCGATGCTGAGGACTGAGCCAAGCTGCGGATGGACGGACTCTGGCCGAGGTCGAAAATTAATTCCGGCCGGGACAGATCATCTGTCCCCGCCAGACACGCTAGGCTCAGACCTGGAGTCCTTGGAAGGCACGGGTCTCCTGACCACCACCCTCCGGACCACCACCCGGCTCCTCCTGCCCGGGGCTCGACCTCCGCCCTCTTTAGCCGCAGCATCTGCCGTCCCCGGGAGCGCGCGGGAGGGGCCCCGGGGCCCCGCGGGCTTCCGTCCCGTTCGTACGCCATCCACAAAGGCCTCCACTTTGTCGAACTGGGCGGTGAGATCGGCCAGGCGCTCCTTCAGGCTGTTGAACTCACCGTAAAGCTCCCCGAGAGCGTCGGACAGTGGCTGGATTCTGAGGGAGGCCATTCAGAAGAAAAAAAAAAGTCTGAGACAAAAACCCCCGAGAGGGACAGCCTATCGGAGATGGCGGAAAACCCCCTCACCTGCCGTACTCGGGCAGCACTGTGTTGTGGTCGTGCAGCAGCAGATCTTTGACCTGCGTCATGATGGCAAACTTCCAGTTGTCTAAAACCAGTGTGAGGTTGGCACATCCTCTCGGCTTCTCGGCTGCAGGACGGTCAAACACAGCACAGGTGGACTGTCAGCTGTCAGCGCCACAGAAACCGCTCATGCTCCTGCACAGTCTGTCCGGTCTACTGGAGTGTTCAAAGAGGAAAGGTAGCTCCAGAAGGGAGGAGAGGACGTAGGACAATAGCATAGAAGGAAACACTGAAAGATGGGAAGGACTTCATTACGCCTAAAATGAAGGGTAAGCAAACTGCCATGGCGACGATTTGGTAAGAGAAAAGCCACTCACAGGAATTCTAGGAATGTGCTAAACTTAGTCCATTCTGGGAGAAAGTTCCATAATCTGGAAATTCTAATTGTCTATTTTGTCCTGGAGGAGGACAGATATCTAAACAGAACACTGCTGATTACCTGTAAAAAAAACAAAACAAAACAAAACAAAACAAAAACAACAAAATGAAACTGGTGCAGCCGCGGACCTGAGGAAAGTAGTACGAAAACAAACTAGAAGTAAAAAAAAAAAATCTTTACCTTCGTTCAGCTGTGCTATGTGGCCCAGCTTCTGTTTGTGAGCGGCGCAAACAGCCACTGCGAGGACAAACAGCAGCGCAGCAGGTGACATCCTGCAGGCTGCATGTGGACACACACACACACACACACACACACACACACACACACACACACACACACACACACACACACAGTCTCAGATCAAACAGGTAAAGCTTTGTCCATGGTTGTAAGAAGTGCAAGAAACACACCTACAGCGAGTGTTGAGTCAAATCAAACCCAGGAAGAACAAAAGCACACACTTTCTGAGCAGTTTATTATAAGCAGAGGGAGGGTCTGCAGACTCCCCTCCCCTCTGTCTCTCTCTCTCTCTTACACACACACACACACACACACGGCATCATATATCAGGAATTGACTTCAAAGCCCGGCGCCGACCCGCTGCAGCTTCTCCTCCAGGTCTGGGGGCGCTCGCTGGCTCCCATCAAGATCCCCTCCCCACCCCTCCATCTATATCTATGTATCAGCTTAAAGAGCGTAGACGCGGCGAGAGGGAAAGCAACTCCGAAAGGCTGACGCACCACCACGAGTCAATAGGTCTCTGCGGTGATGTCAGCCCCTCCGCGGAGGTTTCGGCGTTTTGAGCTCCCACGTCTTACAGAAATCAAACGGCCCCGCGCCTCATCTGTTGTTCATCTGCGGGAGGGTGGGTTCACATCCTGAGCTAAGAAACTAACACCGCGCTGGAAATAATCAGTCACATGTCGGATTGGCTGCGAAATGACGTAACCAGATGACGTAATGGTGACATTAAATGGGATCGAGAGTGGTTGAACGGAGTACAACCATCCATCGTTCTCTGGCATTGGTTTCATCCGTAATACCTCAGATGCTATTTTTCAGCCTTTTCACAGCCGTTTTTGGTGTGGGAATGAATATACAGTCCATTTTTGACACAAACACACTGGGTGACTCAAACGGACATCAAAGACATGAGACGAAACAAAGAGATCACGGACACCGCGGACTCTTCCACTTTTTCTGTCTTTCTTTATTTGTGTTTTTTTTTCTCTTTCAAATCCAGGTCAACGGCGTACATTGTTCAGCGTCCTCGGGCAGCTCAGTGGAAAGTGAGAGGGCCGGCTGGAACTCCCGAGAGCATGCTTGCTCAGCAAACGGCCCCCGGAGCAGTACAAAAGGGGACAAAGGTCGGGTTGCCGTCCGTTGGCGTGACATCAGGTAAGTCGCTCCGGAGGATTCTCGACCGGGGCGAGGAGGAAGTCAAACCAAAAACAAAACAACAAAACAAACTTTTTTTTTTCTTCAAGCATTTTTCAAATTCTCCTACGGCTAAAAAAAATACACCGTCACTTCATCAAATGGAATCACCGCCAAACTCTTTCAAGAAGCGCACGTCTCGTCAAAATGGCTGGAGGCCCCCCCATAAACCCCGCCCCTCCCCCACCCCCCGCCATCGCTACCCCCAAAGAAACAGGTCGGTGGCTCCCACATCTGGACGCCTCGTAGCGGAGACACAAGTCTGGGGTTGGGTGGGGGGTGGGTGGGGGGACCGAGGCCGCGAGGGCAGGAGGAGGAGGAGGAGGAGGAGGAGGAGGAGGAGGAGGAGGAGGAGGAGGAGGGCCAGCGGCAGACGCATGGAGGATGTGGACCGGGTCGACCGGGTCTGCTAGCTCTCAGCTTCTCCTCGCCGTCTCCTCCTCCGGCTCGGAGCGACGACACACGACCACGGCCATACAAGAGCCGGGCCGCCGTGTAGACGCCCGTCGCCCGGGAAGGGCTCAGGGCGGTCGGGCAGATTCAGGCGAGAGCGGGGTGGGGTGGGGTGGGGTGGGGGGGGTAGATTCAAGTGCTTTTTCCCCCAAGTCGTCTGCCGCGCGCAAACCCAGACGGGGCGCCCGCTCCTCCCGCGCCCATGGATGGATGGATGGACGTCTGGCGGTTTGTCTCAAGACAAGACAGGGGCGAGCCGACACGGGCTGCCCTCCCAACCCGCCGCGACCCCGGCTGGCACCCCATCACGCCCCCCCCCCCCCTCCCGGCACCTCCGAGCAGCAAAGTCTTTGAAGG